>JARLTB010000530.1:0-64429 GCA_030141615.1 Unio pictorum
TTTACCCCGCTTGGATTTGGTTAATACTTGGTTTATTGGATGCGCACCATTGGATAGTACGTCACCATACTTTAAAACCGGTTCCCACCATTTTTTTCAGCATGACTTTTGATGAAAAACGGACTTTTTGGTTTTTCATGTTATGGATCAGTTGGGCTTAGATAAAAGCTTTTTGAAACCCTTTACCCCGCTTGGATTTGGTTAATACTTGGTTTATTGGATGCGCACCATTGGATAGTACGTCACCATACTTTAAAACCGGTTCCCACCATTTTTTTCAGCATGACTTTTGATGAAAAACGGACTTTTTGGTTTTTCATGTTATGGATCAGTTGGGCTTAGATAAAAGCTGTTGAAACCCTTTACCCCGCTTGGATTTGGTTAATACTTGGTTTATTGGATGCGCACCATTGGATAGTACGTCACCATACTTTAAAACCGGTTCCCACCATTTTTTTCAGCATGACTTTTGATGAAAAACGGACTTTTTGGTTTTTCATGTTATGGATCAGTTGGGCTTAGATAAAAGCTTTTTGAAACCCTTTACCCCGCTTGGATTTGGTTAATACTTGGTTTATTGGATGCGCACCATTGGATAGTACGTCACCATACTTTAAAACCGGTTCCCACCATTTTTTTCAGCATGACTTTTGATGAAAAACGGACTTTTTGGTTTTTCATGTTATGGATCAGTTGGGCTTAGATAAAAGCTGTTGAAACCCTTTACCCCGCTTGGATTTGGTTAATACTTGGTTTATTGGATGCGCACCATTGGATAGTACGTCACCATACTTTAAAACCGGTTCCCACCATTTTTTTCAGCATGACTTTTGATGAAAAACGGACTTTTTGGTTTTTCATGTTATGGATCAGTTGGGCTTAGATAAAAGCTTTTTGACACCCTTTACCCCGCTTGGATTTGGTTAATACTTGGTTTATTGGATGCGCACCATTGGATAGTACGTCACCATACTTTAAAACCGGTTCCCACCATTTTTTTCAGCATGACTTTTGATGAAAAACGGACTTTTTGGTTTTTCATGTTATGGATCAGTTGGGCTTAGATAAAAGCTGTTGAAACCCTTTACCCCGCTTGGATTTGGTTAATACTTGGTTTATTGGATGCGCACCATTGGATAGTACGTCACCATACTTTAAAACCGGTTCCCACCATTTTTTTCAGCATGACTTTTGATGAAAAACGGACTTTTTGGTTTTTCATGTTATGGATCAGTTGGGCTTAGATAAAAGCTTTTTGAAACCCTTTACCCCGCTTGGATTTGGTTAATACTTGGTTTATTGGATGCGCACCATTGGATAGTACGTCACCATACTTTAAAACCGGTTCCCACCATTTTTTTCAGCATGACTTTTGATGAAAAACGGACTTTTTGGTTTTTCATGTTATGGATCAGTTGGGCTTAGATAAAAGCTGTTGAAACCCTTTACCCCGCTTGGATTTGGTTAATACTTGGTTTATTGGATGCGCACCATTGGATAGTACGTCACCATACTTTAAAACCGGTTCCCACCATTTTTTTCAGCATGACTTTTGATGAAAAACGGACTTTTTGGTTTTTCATGTTATGGATCAGTTGGGCTTAGATAAAAGCTTTTTGAAACCCTTTACCCCGCTTGGATTTGGTTAATACTTGGTTTATTGGATGCGCACCATTGGATAGTACGTCACCATACTTTAAAACCGGTTCCCACCATTTTTTTCAGCATGACTTTTGATGAAAAACGGACTTTTTGGTTTTTCATGTTATGGATCAGTTGGGCTTAGATAAAAGCTGTTGAAACCCTTTACCCCGCTTGGATTTGGTTAATACTTGGTTTATTGGATGCGCACCATTGGATAGTACGTCACCATACTTTAAAACCGGTTCCCACCATTTTTTTCAGCATGACTTTTGATGAAAAACGGACTTTTTGGTTTTTCATGTTATGGATCAGTTGGGCTTAGATAAAAGCTTTTTGAAACCCTTTACCCCGCTTGGATTTGGTTAATACTTGGTTTATTGGATGCGCACCATTGGATAGTACGTCACCATACTTTAAAACCGGTTCCCACCATTTTTTTCAGCATGACTTTTGATGAAAAACGGACTTTTTGGTTTTTCATGTTATGGATCAGTTGGGCTTAGATAAAAGCTGTTGAAACCCTTTACCCCGCTTGGATTTGGTTAATACTTGGTTTATTGGATGCGCACCATTGGATAGTACGTCACCATACTTTAAAACCGGTTCCCACCATTTTTTTCAGCATGACTTTTGATGAAAAACGGACTTTTTGGTTTTTCATGTTATGGATCAGTTGGGCTTAGATAAAAGCTTTTTGAAACCCTTTACCCCGCTTGGATTTGGTTAATACTTGGTTTATTGGATGCGCACCATTGGATAGTACGTCACCATACTTTAAAACCGGTTCCCACCATTTTTTTCAGCATGACTTTTGATGAAAAACGGACTTTTTGGTTTTTCATGTTATGGATCAGTTGGGCTTAGATAAAAGCTGTTGAAACCCTTTACCCCGCTTGGATTTGGTTAATACTTGGTTTATTGGATGCGCACCATTGGATAGTACGTCACCATACTTTAAAACCGGTTCCCACCATTTTTTTCAGCATGACTTTTGATGAAAAACGGACTTTTTGGTTTTTCATGTTATGGATCAGTTGGGCTTAGATAAAAGCTTTTTGAAACCCTTTACCCCGCTTGGATTTGGTTAATACTTGGTTTATTGGATGCGCACCATTGGATAGTACGTCACCATACTTTAAAACCGGTTCCCACCATTTTTTTCAGCATGACTTTTGATGAAAAACGGACTTTTTGGTTTTTCATGTTATGGATCAGTTGGGCTTAGATAAAAGCTGTTGAAACCCTTTACCCCGCTTGGATTTGGTTAATACTTGGTTTATTGGATGCGCACCATTGGATAGTACGTCACCATACTTTAAAACCGGTTCCCACCATTTTTTTCAGCATGACTTTTGATGAAAAACGGACTTTTTGGTTTTTCATGTTATGGATCAGTTGGGCTTAGATAAAAGCTTTTTGAAACCCTTTACCCCGCTTGGATTTGGTTAATACTTGGTTTATTGGATGCGCACCATTGGATAGTACGTCACCATACTTTAAAACCGGTTCCCACCATTTTTTTCAGCATGACTTTTGATGAAAAACGGACTTTTTGGTTTTTCATGTTATGGATCAGTTGGGCTTAGATAAAAGCTGTTGAAACCCTTTACCCCGCTTGGATTTGGTTAATACTTGGTTTATTGGATGCGCACCATTGGATAGTACGTCACCATACTTTAAAACCGGTTCCCACCATTTTTTTCAGCATGACTTTTGATGAAAAACGGACTTTTTGGTTTTTCATGTTATGGATCAGTTGGGCTTAGATAAAAGCTTTTTGAAACCCTTTACCCCGCTTGGATTTGGTTAATACTTGGTTTATTGGATGCGCACCATTGGATAGTACGTCACCATACTTTAAAACCGGTTCCCACCATTTTTTTCAGCATGACTTTTGATGAAAAACGGACTTTTTGGTTTTTCATGTTATGGATCAGTTGGGCTTAGATAAAAGCTGTTGAAACCCTTTACCCCGCTTGGATTTGGTTAATACTTGGTTTATTGGATGCGCACCATTGGATAGTACGTCACCATACTTTAAAACCGGTTCCCACCATTTTTTTCAGCATGACTTTTGATGAAAAACGGACTTTTTGGTTTTTCATGTTATGGATCAGTTGGGCTTAGATAAAAGCTTTTTGAAACCCTTTACCCCGCTTGGATTTGGTTAATACTTGGTTTATTGGATGCGCACCATTGGATAGTACGTCACCATACTTTAAAACCGGTTCCCACCATTTTTTTCAGCATGACTTTTGATGAAAAACGGACTTTTTGGTTTTTCATGTTATGGATCAGTTGGGCTTAGATAAAAGCTGTTGAAACCCTTTACCCCGCTTGGATTTGGTTAATACTTGGTTTATTGGATGCGCACCATTGGATAGTACGTCACCATACTTTAAAACCGGTTCCCACCATTTTTTTCAGCATGACTTTTGATGAAAAACGGACTTTTTGGTTTTTCATGTTATGGATCAGTTGGGCTTAGATAAAAGCTTTTTGAAACCCTTTACCCCGCTTGGATTTGGTTAATACTTGGTTTATTGGATGCGCACCATTGGATAGTACGTCACCATACTTTAAAACCGGTTCCCACCATTTTTTTCAGCATGACTTTTGATGAAAAACGGACTTTTTGGTTTTTCATGTTATGGATCAGTTGGGCTTAGATAAAAGCTGTTGAAACCCTTTACCCCGCTTGGATTTGGTTAATACTTGGTTTATTGGATGCGCACCATTGGATAGTACGTCACCATACTTTAAAACCGGTTCCCACCATTTTTTTCAGCATGACTTTTGATGAAAAACGGACTTTTTGGTTTTTCATGTTATGGATCAGTTGGGCTTAGATAAAAGCTTTTTGAAACCCTTTACCCCGCTTGGATTTGGTTAATACTTGGTTTATTGGATGCGCACCATTGGATAGTACGTCACCATACTTTAAAACCGGTTCCCACCATTTTTTTCAGCATGACTTTTGATGAAAAACGGACTTTTTGGTTTTTCATGTTATGGATCAGTTGGGCTTAGATAAAAGCTGTTGAAACCCTTTACCCCGCTTGGATTTGGTTAATACTTGGTTTATTGGATGCGCACCATTGGATAGTACGTCACCATACTTTAAAACCGGTTCCCACCATTTTTTTCAGCATGACTTTTGATGAAAAACGGACTTTTTGGTTTTTCATGTTATGGATCAGTTGGGCTTAGATAAAAGCTTTTTGAAACCCTTTACCCCGCTTGGATTTGGTTAATACTTGGTTTATTGGATGCGCACCATTGGATAGTACGTCACCATACTTTAAAACCGGTTCCCACCATTTTTTTCAGCATGACTTTTGATGAAAAACGGACTTTTTGGTTTTTCATGTTATGGATCAGTTGGGCTTAGATAAAAGCTGTTGAAACCCTTTACCCCGCTTGGATTTGGTTAATACTTGGTTTATTGGATGCGCACCATTGGATAGTACGTCACCATACTTTAAAACCGGTTCCCACCATTTTTTTCAGCATGACTTTTGATGAAAAACGGACTTTTTGGTTTTTCATGTTATGGATCAGTTGGGCTTAGATAAAAGCTTTTTGAAACCCTTTACCCCGCTTGGATTTGGTTAATACTTGGTTTATTGGATGCGCACCATTGGATAGTACGTCACCATACTTTAAAACCGGTTCCCACCATTTTTTTCAGCATGACTTTTGATGAAAAACGGACTTTTTGGTTTTTCATGTTATGGATCAGTTGGGCTTAGATAAAAGCTGTTGAAACCCTTTACCCCGCTTGGATTTGGTTAATACTTGGTTTATTGGATGCGCACCATTGGATAGTACGTCACCATACTTTAAAACCGGTTCCCACCATTTTTTTCAGCATGACTTTTGATGAAAAACGGACTTTTTGGTTTTTCATGTTATGGATCAGTTGGGCTTAGATAAAAGCTTTTTGAAACCCTTTACCCCGCTTGGATTTGGTTAATACTTGGTTTATTGGATGCGCACCATTGGATAGTACGTCACCATACTTTAAAACCGGTTCCCACCATTTTTTTCAGCATGACTTTTGATGAAAAACGGACTTTTTGGTTTTTCATGTTATGGATCAGTTGGGCTTAGATAAAAGCTGTTGAAACCCTTTACCCCGCTTGGATTTGGTTAATACTTGGTTTATTGGATGCGCACCATTGGATAGTACGTCACCATACTTTAAAACCGGTTCCCACCATTTTTTTCAGCATGACTTTTGATGAAAAACGGACTTTTTGGTTTTTCATGTTATGGATCAGTTGGGCTTAGATAAAAGCTTTTTGAAACCCTTTACCCCGCTTGGATTTGGTTAATACTTGGTTTATTGGATGCGCACCATTGGATAGTACGTCACCATACTTTAAAACCGGTTCCCACCATTTTTTTCAGCATGACTTTTGATGAAAAACGGACTTTTTGGTTTTTCATGTTATGGATCAGTTGGGCTTAGATAAAAGCTGTTGAAACCCTTTACCCCGCTTGGATTTGGTTAATACTTGGTTTATTGGATGCGCACCATTGGATAGTACGTCACCATACTTTAAAACCGGTTCCCACCATTTTTTTCAGCATGACTTTTGATGAAAAACGGACTTTTTGGTTTTTCATGTTATGGATCAGTTGGGCTTAGATAAAAGCTTTTTGAAACCCTTTACCCCGCTTGGATTTGGTTAATACTTGGTTTATTGGATGCGCACCATTGGATAGTACGTCACCATACTTTAAAACCGGTTCCCACCATTTTTTTCAGCATGACTTTTGATGAAAAACGGACTTTTTGGTTTTTCATGTTATGGATCAGTTGGGCTTAGATAAAAGCTGTTGAAACCCTTTACCCCGCTTGGATTTGGTTAATACTTGGTTTATTGGATGCGCACCATTGGATAGTACGTCACCATACTTTAAAACCGGTTCCCACCATTTTTTTCAGCATGACTTTTGATGAAAAACGGACTTTTTGGTTTTTCATGTTATGGATCAGTTGGGCTTAGATAAAAGCTTTTTGAAACCCTTTACCCCGCTTGGATTTGGTTAATACTTGGTTTATTGGATGCGCACCATTGGATAGTACGTCACCATACTTTAAAACCGGTTCCCACCATTTTTTTCAGCATGACTTTTGATGAAAAACGGACTTTTTGGTTTTTCATGTTATGGATCAGTTGGGCTTAGATAAAAGCTGTTGAAACCCTTTACCCCGCTTGGATTTGGTTAATACTTGGTTTATTGGATGCGCACCATTGGATAGTACGTCACCATACTTTAAAACCGGTTCCCACCATTTTTTTCAGCATGACTTTTGATGAAAAACGGACTTTTTGGTTTTTCATGTTATGGATCAGTTGGGCTTAGATAAAAGCTTTTTGAAACCCTTTACCCCGCTTGGATTTGGTTAATACTTGGTTTATTGGATGCGCACCATTGGATAGTACGTCACCATACTTTAAAACCGGTTCCCACCATTTTTTTCAGCATGACTTTTGATGAAAAACGGACTTTTTGGTTTTTCATGTTATGGATCAGTTGGGCTTAGATAAAAGCTGTTGAAACCCTTTACCCCGCTTGGATTTGGTTAATACTTGGTTTATTGGATGCGCACCATTGGATAGTACGTCACCATACTTTAAAACCGGTTCCCACCATTTTTTTCAGCATGACTTTTGATGAAAAACGGACTTTTTGGTTTTTCATGTTATGGATCAGTTGGGCTTAGATAAAAGCTTTTTGAAACCCTTTACCCCGCTTGGATTTGGTTAATACTTGGTTTATTGGATGCGCACCATTGGATAGTACGTCACCATACTTTAAAACCGGTTCCCACCATTTTTTTCAGCATGACTTTTGATGAAAAACGGACTTTTTGGTTTTTCATGTTATGGATCAGTTGGGCTTAGATAAAAGCTGTTGAAACCCTTTACCCCGCTTGGATTTGGTTAATACTTGGTTTATTGGATGCGCACCATTGGATAGTACGTCACCATACTTTAAAACCGGTTCCCACCATTTTTTTCAGCATGACTTTTGATGAAAAACGGACTTTTTGGTTTTTCATGTTATGGATCAGTTGGGCTTAGATAAAAGCTTTTTGAAACCCTTTACCCCGCTTGGATTTGGTTAATACTTGGTTTATTGGATGCGCACCATTGGATAGTACGTCACCATACTTTAAAACCGGTTCCCACCATTTTTTTCAGCATGACTTTTGATGAAAAACGGACTTTTTGGTTTTTCATGTTATGGATCAGTTGGGCTTAGATAAAAGCTGTTGAAACCCTTTACCCCGCTTGGATTTGGTTAATACTTGGTTTATTGGATGCGCACCATTGGATAGTACGTCACCATACTTTAAAACCGGTTCCCACCATTTTTTTCAGCATGACTTTTGATGAAAAACGGACTTTTTGGTTTTTCATGTTATGGATCAGTTGGGCTTAGATAAAAGCTTTTTGAAACCCTTTACCCCGCTTGGATTTGGTTAATACTTGGTTTATTGGATGCGCACCATTGGATAGTACGTCACCATACTTTAAAACCGGTTCCCACCATTTTTTTCAGCATGACTTTTGATGAAAAACGGACTTTTTGGTTTTTCATGTTATGGATCAGTTGGGCTTAGATAAAAGCTGTTGAAACCCTTTACCCCGCTTGGATTTGGTTAATACTTGGTTTATTGGATGCGCACCATTGGATAGTACGTCACCATACTTTAAAACCGGTTCCCACCATTTTTTTCAGCATGACTTTTGATGAAAAACGGACTTTTTGGTTTTTCATGTTATGGATCAGTTGGGCTTAGATAAAAGCTTTTTGAAACCCTTTACCCCGCTTGGATTTGGTTAATACTTGGTTTATTGGATGCGCACCATTGGATAGTACGTCACCATACTTTAAAACCGGTTCCCACCATTTTTTTCAGCATGACTTTTGATGAAAAACGGACTTTTTGGTTTTTCATGTTATGGATCAGTTGGGCTTAGATAAAAGCTGTTGAAACCCTTTACCCCGCTTGGATTTGGTTAATACTTGGTTTATTGGATGCGCACCATTGGATAGTACGTCACCATACTTTAAAACCGGTTCCCACCATTTTTTTCAGCATGACTTTTGATGAAAAACGGACTTTTTGGTTTTTCATGTTATGGATCAGTTGGGCTTAGATAAAAGCTTTTTGAAACCCTTTACCCCGCTTGGATTTGGTTAATACTTGGTTTATTGGATGCGCACCATTGGATAGTACGTCACCATACTTTAAAACCGGTTCCCACCATTTTTTTCAGCATGACTTTTGATGAAAAACGGACTTTTTGGTTTTTCATGTTATGGATCAGTTGGGCTTAGATAAAAGCTGTTGAAACCCTTTACCCCGCTTGGATTTGGTTAATACTTGGTTTATTGGATGCGCACCATTGGATAGTACGTCACCATACTTTAAAACCGGTTCCCACCATTTTTTTCAGCATGACTTTTGATGAAAAACGGACTTTTTGGTTTTTCATGTTATGGATCAGTTGGGCTTAGATAAAAGCTTTTTGAAACCCTTTACCCCGCTTGGATTTGGTTAATACTTGGTTTATTGGATGCGCACCATTGGATAGTACGTCACCATACTTTAAAACCGGTTCCCACCATTTTTTTCAGCATGACTTTTGATGAAAAACGGACTTTTTGGTTTTTCATGTTATGGATCAGTTGGGCTTAGATAAAAGCTGTTGAAACCCTTTACCCCGCTTGGATTTGGTTAATACTTGGTTTATTGGATGCGCACCATTGGATAGTACGTCACCATACTTTAAAACCGGTTCCCACCATTTTTTTCAGCATGACTTTTGATGAAAAACGGACTTTTTGGTTTTTCATGTTATGGATCAGTTGGGCTTAGATAAAAGCTTTTTGAAACCCTTTACCCCGCTTGGATTTGGTTAATACTTGGTTTATTGGATGCGCACCATTGGATAGTACGTCACCATACTTTAAAACCGGTTCCCACCATTTTTTTCAGCATGACTTTTGATGAAAAACGGACTTTTTGGTTTTTCATGTTATGGATCAGTTGGGCTTAGATAAAAGCTGTTGAAACCCTTTACCCCGCTTGGATTTGGTTAATACTTGGTTTATTGGATGCGCACCATTGGATAGTACGTCACCATACTTTAAAACCGGTTCCCACCATTTTTTTCAGCATGACTTTTGATGAAAAACGGACTTTTTGGTTTTTCATGTTATGGATCAGTTGGGCTTAGATAAAAGCTTTTTGAAACCCTTTACCCCGCTTGGATTTGGTTAATACTTGGTTTATTGGATGCGCACCATTGGATAGTACGTCACCATACTTTAAAACCGGTTCCCACCATTTTTTTCAGCATGACTTTTGATGAAAAACGGACTTTTTGGTTTTTCATGTTATGGATCAGTTGGGCTTAGATAAAAGCTGTTGAAACCCTTTACCCCGCTTGGATTTGGTTAATACTTGGTTTATTGGATGCGCACCATTGGATAGTACGTCACCATACTTTAAAACCGGTTCCCACCATTTTTTTCAGCATGACTTTTGATGAAAAACGGACTTTTTGGTTTTTCATGTTATGGATCAGTTGGGCTTAGATAAAAGCTTTTTGAAACCCTTTACCCCGCTTGGATTTGGTTAATACTTGGTTTATTGGATGCGCACCATTGGATAGTACGTCACCATACTTTAAAACCGGTTCCCACCATTTTTTTCAGCATGACTTTTGATGAAAAACGGACTTTTTGGTTTTTCATGTTATGGATCAGTTGGGCTTAGATAAAAGCTGTTGAAACCCTTTACCCCGCTTGGATTTGGTTAATACTTGGTTTATTGGATGCGCACCATTGGATAGTACGTCACCATACTTTAAAACCGGTTCCCACCATTTTTTTCAGCATGACTTTTGATGAAAAACGGACTTTTTGGTTTTTCATGTTATGGATCAGTTGGGCTTAGATAAAAGCTTTTTGAAACCCTTTACCCCGCTTGGATTTGGTTAATACTTGGTTTATTGGATGCGCACCATTGGATAGTACGTCACCATACTTTAAAACCGGTTCCCACCATTTTTTTCAGCATGACTTTTGATGAAAAACGGACTTTTTGGTTTTTCATGTTATGGATCAGTTGGGCTTAGATAAAAGCTGTTGAAACCCTTTACCCCGCTTGGATTTGGTTAATACTTGGTTTATTGGATGCGCACCATTGGATAGTACGTCACCATACTTTAAAACCGGTTCCCACCATTTTTTTCAGCATGACTTTTGATGAAAAACGGACTTTTTGGTTTTTCATGTTATGGATCAGTTGGGCTTAGATAAAAGCTTTTTGAAACCCTTTACCCCGCTTGGATTTGGTTAATACTTGGTTTATTGGATGCGCACCATTGGATAGTACGTCACCATACTTTAAAACCGGTTCCCACCATTTTTTTCAGCATGACTTTTGATGAAAAACGGACTTTTTGGTTTTTCATGTTATGGATCAGTTGGGCTTAGATAAAAGCTGTTGAAACCCTTTACCCCGCTTGGATTTGGTTAATACTTGGTTTATTGGATGCGCACCATTGGATAGTACGTCACCATACTTTAAAACCGGTTCCCACCATTTTTTTCAGCATGACTTTTGATGAAAAACGGACTTTTTGGTTTTTCATGTTATGGATCAGTTGGGCTTAGATAAAAGCTTTTTGAAACCCTTTACCCCGCTTGGATTTGGTTAATACTTGGTTTATTGGATGCGCACCATTGGATAGTACGTCACCATACTTTAAAACCGGTTCCCACCATTTTTTTCAGCATGACTTTTGATGAAAAACGGACTTTTTGGTTTTTCATGTTATGGATCAGTTGGGCTTAGATAAAAGCTGTTGAAACCCTTTACCCCGCTTGGATTTGGTTAATACTTGGTTTATTGGATGCGCACCATTGGATAGTACGTCACCATACTTTAAAACCGGTTCCCACCATTTTTTTCAGCATGACTTTTGATGAAAAACGGACTTTTTGGTTTTTAATGTTATGGATCAGTTGGGCTTAGATAAAAGCTTTTTGAAACCCTTTACCCCGCTTGGATTTGGTTAATACTTGGTTTATTGGATGCGCACCATTGGATAGTACGTCACCATACTTTAAAACCGGTTCCCACCATTTTTTTCAGCATGACTTTTGATGAAAAACGGACTTTTTGGTTTTTCATGTTATGGATCAGTTGGGCTTAGATAAAAGCTGTTGAAACCCTTTACCCCGCTTGGATTTGGTTAATACTTGGTTTATTGGATGCGCACCATTGGATAGTACGTCACCATACTTTAAAACCGGTTCCCACCATTTTTTTCAGCATGACTTTTGATGAAAAACGGACTTTTTGGTTTTTCATGTTATGGATCAGTTGGGCTTAGATAAAAGCTTTTTGAAACCCTTTACCCCGCTTGGATTTGGTTAATACTTGGTTTATTGGATGCGCACCATTGGATAGTACGTCACCATACTTTAAAACCGGTTCCCACCATTTTTTTCAGCATGACTTTTGATGAAAAACGGACTTTTTGGTTTTTCATGTTATGGATCAGTTGGGCTTAGATAAAAGCTGTTGAAACCCTTTACCCCGCTTGGATTTGGTTAATACTTGGTTTATTGGATGCGCACCATTGGATAGTACGTCACCATACTTTAAAACCGGTTCCCACCATTTTTTTCAGCATGACTTTTGATGAAAAACGGACTTTTTGGTTTTTCATGTTATGGATCAGTTGGGCTTAGATAAAAGCTTTTTGAAACCCTTTACCCCGCTTGGATTTGGTTAATACTTGGTTTATTGGATGCGCACCATTGGATAGTACGTCACCATACTTTAAAACCGGTTCCCACCATTTTTTTCAGCATGACTTTTGATGAAAAACGGACTTTTTGGTTTTTCATGTTATGGATCAGTTGGGCTTAGATAAAAGCTGTTGAAACCCTTTACCCCGCTTGGATTTGGTTAATACTTGGTTTATTGGATGCGCACCATTGGATAGTACGTCACCATACTTTAAAACCGGTTCCCACCATTTTTTTCAGCATGACTTTTGATGAAAAACGGACTTTTTGGTTTTTCATGTTATGGATCAGTTGGGCTTAGATAAAAGCTTTTTGAAACCCTTTACCCCGCTTGGATTTGGTTAATACTTGGTTTATTGGATGCGCACCATTGGATAGTACGTCACCATACTTTAAAACCGGTTCCCACCATTTTTTTCAGCATGACTTTTGATGAAAAACGGACTTTTTGGTTTTTCATGTTATGGATCAGTTGGGCTTAGATAAAAGCTGTTGAAACCCTTTACCCCGCTTGGATTTGGTTAATACTTGGTTTATTGGATGCGCACCATTGGATAGTACGTCACCATACTTTAAAACCGGTTCCCACCATTTTTTTCAGCATGACTTTTGATGAAAAACGGACTTTTTGGTTTTTCATGTTATGGATCAGTTGGGCTTAGATAAAAGCTTTTTGAAACCCTTTACCCCGCTTGGATTTGGTTAATACTTGGTTTATTGGATGCGCACCATTGGATAGTACGTCACCATACTTTAAAACCGGTTCCCACCATTTTTTTCAGCATGACTTTTGATGAAAAACGGACTTTTTGGTTTTTCATGTTATGGATCAGTTGGGCTTAGATAAAAGCTGTTGAAACCCTTTACCCCGCTTGGATTTGGTTAATACTTGGTTTATTGGATGCGCACCATTGGATAGTACGTCACCATACTTTAAAACCGGTTCCCACCATTTTTTTCAGCATGACTTTTGATGAAAAACGGACTTTTTGGTTTTTCATGTTATGGATCAGTTGGGCTTAGATAAAAGCTTTTTGAAACCCTTTACCCCGCTTGGATTTGGTTAATACTTGGTTTATTGGATGCGCACCATTGGATAGTACGTCACCATACTTTAAAACCGGTTCCCACCATTTTTTTCAGCATGACTTTTGATGAAAAACGGACTTTTTGGTTTTTCATGTTATGGATCAGTTGGGCTTAGATAAAAGCTTTTGAAACCCTTTACCCCGCTTGGATTTGGTTAATACTTGGTTTATTGGATGCGCACCATTGGATAGTACGTCACCATACTTTAAAACCGGTTCCCACCATTTTTTTCAGCATGACTTTTGATGAAAAACGGACTTTTTGGTTTTTCATGTTATGGATCAGTTGGGCTTAGATAAAAGCTTTTTGAAACCCTTTACCCCGCTTGGATTTGGTTAATACTTGGTTTATTGGATGCGCACCATTGGATAGTACGTCACCATACTTTAAAACCGGTTCCCACCATTTTTTTCAGCATGACTTTTGATGAAAAACGGACTTTTTGGTTTTTCATGTTATGGATCAGTTGGGCTTAGATAAAAGCTTTTTGAAACCCTTTACCCCGCTTGGATTTGGTTAATACTTGGTTTATTGGATGCGCACCATTGGATAGTACGTCACCATACTTTAAAACCGGTTCCCACCATTTTTTTCAGCATGACTTTTGATGAAAAACGGACTTTTTGGTTTTTCATGTTATGGATCAGTTGGGCTTAGATAAAAGCTTTTTGAAACCCTTTACCCCGCTTGGATTTGGTTAATACTTGGTTTATTGGATGCGCACCATTGGATAGTACGTCACCATACTTTAAAACCGGTTCCCACCATTTTTTTCAGCATGACTTTTGATGAAAAACGGACTTTTTGGTTTTTCATGTTATGGATCAGTTGGGCTTAGATAAAAGCTTTTTGAAACCCTTTACCCCGCTTGGATTTGGTTAATACTTGGTTTATTGGATGCGCACCATTGGATAGTACGTCACCATACTTTAAAACCGGTTCCCACCATTTTTTTCAGCATGACTTTTGATGAAAAACGGACTTTTTGGTTTTTCATGTTATGGATCAGTTGGGCTTAGATAAAAGCTTTTTGAAACCCTTTACCCCGCTTGGATTTGGTTAATACTTGGTTTATTGGATGCGCACCATTGGATAGTACGTCACCATACTTTAAAACCGGTTCCCACCATTTTTTTCAGCATGACTTTTGATGAAAAACGGACTTTTTGGTTTTTCATGTTATGGATCAGTTGGGCTTAGATAAAAGCTTTTTGAAACCCTTTACCCCGCTTGGATTTGGTTAATACTTGGTTTATTGGATGCGCACCATTGGATAGTACGTCACCATACTTTAAAACCGGTTCCCACCATTTTTTTCAGCATGACTTTTGATGAAAAACGGACTTTTTGGTTTTTCATGTTATGGATCAGTTGGGCTTAGATAAAAGCTTTTTGAAACCCTTTACCCCGCTTGGATTTGGTTAATACTTGGTTTATTGGATGCGCACCATTGGATAGTACGTCACCATACTTTAAAACCGGTTCCCACCATTTTTTTCAGCATGACTTTTGATGAAAAACGGACTTTTTGGTTTTTCATGTTATGGATCAGTTGGGCTTAGATAAAAGCTTTTTGAAACCCTTTACCCCGCTTGGATTTGGTTAATACTTGGTTTATTGGATGCGCACCATTGGATAGTACGTCACCATACTTTAAAACCGGTTCCCACCATTTTTTTCAGCATGACTTTTGATGAAAAACGGACTTTTTGGTTTTTCATGTTATGGATCAGTTGGGCTTAGATAAAAGCTTTTTGAAACCCTTTACCCCGCTTGGATTTGGTTAATACTTGGTTTATTGGATGCGCACCATTGGATAGTACGTCACCATACTTTAAAACCGGTTCCCACCATTTTTTTCAGCATGACTTTTGATGAAAAACGGACTTTTTGGTTTTTCATGTTATGGATCAGTTGGGCTTAGATAAAAGCTTTTTGAAACCCTTTACCCCGCTTGGATTTGGTTAATACTTGGTTTATTGGATGCGCACCATTGGATAGTACGTCACCATACTTTAAAACCGGTTCCCACCATTTTTTTCAGCATGACTTTTGATGAAAAACGGACTTTTTGGTTTTTCATGTTATGGATCAGTTGGGCTTAGATAAAAGCTTTTTGAAACCCTTTACCCCGCTTGGATTTGGTTAATACTTGGTTTATTGGATGCGCACCATTGGATAGTACGTCACCATACTTTAAAACCGGTTCCCACCATTTTTTTCAGCATGACTTTTGATGAAAAACGGACTTTTTGGTTTTTCATGTTATGGATCAGTTGGGCTTAGATAAAAGCTTTTTGAAACCCTTTACCCCGCTTGGATTTGGTTAATACTTGGTTTATTGGATGCGCACCATTGGATAGTACGTCACCATACTTTAAAACCGGTTCCCACCATTTTTTTCAGCATGACTTTTGATGAAAAACGGACTTTTTGGTTTTTCATGTTATGGATCAGTTGGGCTTAGATAAAAGCTTTTTGAAACCCTTTACCCCGCTTGGATTTGGTTAATACTTGGTTTATTGGATGCGCACCATTGGATAGTACGTCACCATACTTTAAAACCGGTTCCCACCATTTTTTTCAGCATGACTTTTGATGAAAAACGGACTTTTTGGTTTTTCATGTTATGGATCAGTTGGGCTTAGATAAAAGCTTTTTGAAACCCTTTACCCCGCTTGGATTTGGTTAATACTTGGTTTATTGGATGCGCACCATTGGATAGTACGTCACCATACTTTAAAACCGGTTCCCACCATTTTTTTCAGCATGACTTTTGATGAAAAACGGACTTTTTGGTTTTTCATGTTATGGATCAGTTGGGCTTAGATAAAAGCTTTTTGAAACCCTTTACCCCGCTTGGATTTGGTTAATACTTGGTTTATTGGATGCGCACCATTGGATAGTACGTCACCATACTTTAAAACCGGTTCCCACCATTTTTTTCAGCATGACTTTTGATGAAAAACGGACTTTTTGGTTTTTCATGTTATGGATCAGTTGGGCTTAGATAAAAGCTTTTTGAAACCCTTTACCCCGCTTGGATTTGGTTAATACTTGGTTTATTGGATGCGCACCATTGGATAGTACGTCACCATACTTTAAAACCGGTTCCCACCATTTTTTTCAGCATGACTTTTGATGAAAAACGGACTTTTTGGTTTTTCATGTTATGGATCAGTTGGGCTTAGATAAAAGCTTTTTGAAACCCTTTACCCCGCTTGGATTTGGTTAATACTTGGTTTATTGGATGCGCACCATTGGATAGTACGTCACCATACTTTAAAACCGGTTCCCACCATTTTTTTCAGCATGACTTTTGATGAAAAACGGACTTTTTGGTTTTTCATGTTATGGATCAGTTGGGCTTAGATAAAAGCTTTTTGAAACCCTTTACCCCGCTTGGATTTGGTTAATACTTGGTTTATTGGATGCGCACCATTGGATAGTACGTCACCATACTTTAAAACCGGTTCCCACCATTTTTTTCAGCATGACTTTTGATGAAAAACGGACTTTTTGGTTTTTCATGTTATGGATCAGTTGGGCTTAGATAAAAGCTTTTTGAAACCCTTTACCCCGCTTGGATTTGGTTAATACTTGGTTTATTGGATGCGCACCATTGGATAGTACGTCACCATACTTTAAAACCGGTTCCCACCATTTTTTTCAGCATGACTTTTGATGAAAAACGGACTTTTTGGTTTTTCATGTTATGGATCAGTTGGGCTTAGATAAAAGCTTTTTGAAACCCTTTACCCCGCTTGGATTTGGTTAATACTTGGTTTATTGGATGCGCACCATTGGATAGTACGTCACCATACTTTAAAACCGGTTCCCACCATTTTTTTCAGCATGACTTTTGATGAAAAACGGACTTTTTGGTTTTTCATGTTATGGATCAGTTGGGCTTAGATAAAAGCTTTTTGAAACCCTTTACCCCGCTTGGATTTGGTTAATACTTGGTTTATTGGATGCGCACCATTGGATAGTACGTCACCATACTTTAAAACCGGTTCCCACCATTTTTTTCAGCATGACTTTTGATGAAAAACGGACTTTTTGGTTTTTCATGTTATGGATCAGTTGGGCTTAGATAAAAGCTTTTTGAAACCCTTTACCCCGCTTGGATTTGGTTAATACTTGGTTTATTGGATGCGCACCATTGGATAGTACGTCACCATACTTTAAAACCGGTTCCCACCATTTTTTTCAGCATGACTTTTGATGAAAAACGGACTTTTTGGTTTTTCATGTTATGGATCAGTTGGGCTTAGATAAAAGCTTTTTGAAACCCTTTACCCCGCTTGGATTTGGTTAATACTTGGTTTATTGGATGCGCACCATTGGATAGTACGTCACCATACTTTAAAACCGGTTCCCACCATTTTTTTCAGCATGACTTTTGATGAAAAACGGACTTTTTGGTTTTTCATGTTATGGATCAGTTGGGCTTAGATAAAAGCTTTTTGAAACCCTTTACCCCGCTTGGATTTGGTTAATACTTGGTTTATTGGATGCGCACCATTGGATAGTACGTCACCATACTTTAAAACCGGTTCCCACCATTTTTTTCAGCATGACTTTTGATGAAAAACGGACTTTTTGGTTTTTCATGTTATGGATCAGTTGGGCTTAGATAAAAGCTTTTTGAAACCCTTTACCCCGCTTGGATTTGGTTAATACTTGGTTTATTGGATGCGCACCATTGGATAGTACGTCACCATACTTTAAAACCGGTTCCCACCATTTTTTTCAGCATGACTTTTGATGAAAAACGGACTTTTTGGTTTTTCATGTTATGGATCAGTTGGGCTTAGATAAAAGCTTTTTGAAACCCTTTACCCCGCTTGGATTTGGTTAATACTTGGTTTATTGGATGCGCACCATTGGATAGTACGTCACCATACTTTAAAACCGGTTCCCACCATTTTTTTCAGCATGACTTTTGATGAAAAACGGACTTTTTGGTTTTTCATGTTATGGATCAGTTGGGCTTAGATAAAAGCTTTTTGAAACCCTTTACCCCGCTTGGATTTGGTTAATACTTGGTTTATTGGATGCGCACCATTGGATAGTACGTCACCATACTTTAAAACCGGTTCCCACCATTTTTTTCAGCATGACTTTTGATGAAAAACGGACTTTTTGGTTTTTCATGTTATGGATCAGTTGGGCTTAGATAAAAGCTTTTTGAAACCCTTTACCCCGCTTGGATTTGGTTAATACTTGGTTTATTGGATGCGCACCATTGGATAGTACGTCACCATACTTTAAAACCGGTTCCCACCATTTTTTTCAGCATGACTTTTGATGAAAAACGGACTTTTTGGTTTTTCATGTTATGGATCAGTTGGGCTTAGATAAAAGCTTTTTGAAACCCTTTACCCCGCTTGGATTTGGTTAATACTTGGTTTATTGGATGCGCACCATTGGATAGTACGTCACCATACTTTAAAACCGGTTCCCACCATTTTTTTCAGCATGACTTTTGATGAAAAACGGACTTTTTGGTTTTTCATGTTATGGATCAGTTGGGCTTAGATAAAAGCTTTTTGAAACCCTTTACCCCGCTTGGATTTGGTTAATACTTGGTTTATTGGATGCGCACCATTGGATAGTACGTCACCATACTTTAAAACCGGTTCCCACCATTTTTTTCAGCATGACTTTTGATGAAAAACGGACTTTTTGGTTTTTCATGTTATGGATCAGTTGGGCTTAGATAAAAGCTTTTTGAAACCCTTTACCCCGCTTGGATTTGGTTAATACTTGGTTTATTGGATGCGCACCATTGGATAGTACGTCACCATACTTTAAAACCGGTTCCCACCATTTTTTTCAGCATGACTTTTGATGAAAAACGGACTTTTTGGTTTTTCATGTTATGGATCAGTTGGGCTTAGATAAAAGCTTTTTGAAACCCTTTACCCCGCTTGGATTTGGTTAATACTTGGTTTATTGGATGCGCACCATTGGATAGTACGTCACCATACTTTAAAACCGGTTCCCACCATTTTTTTCAGCATGACTTTTGATGAAAAACGGACTTTTTGGTTTTTCATGTTATGGATCAGTTGGGCTTAGATAAAAGCTTTTTGAAACCCTTTACCCCGCTTGGATTTGGTTAATACTTGGTTTATTGGATGCGCACCATTGGATAGTACGTCACCATACTTTAAAACCGGTTCCCACCATTTTTTTCAGCATGACTTTTGATGAAAAACGGACTTTTTGGTTTTTCATGTTATGGATCAGTTGGGCTTAGATAAAAGCTTTTTGAAACCCTTTACCCCGCTTGGATTTGGTTAATACTTGGTTTATTGGATGCGCACCATTGGATAGTACGTCACCATACTTTAAAACCGGTTCCCACCATTTTTTTCAGCATGACTTTTGATGAAAAACGGACTTTTTGGTTTTTCATGTTATGGATCAGTTGGGCTTAGATAAAAGCTTTTTGAAACCCTTTACCCCGCTTGGATTTGGTTAATACTTGGTTTATTGGATGCGCACCATTGGATAGTACGTCACCATACTTTAAAACCGGTTCCCACCATTTTTTTCAGCATGACTTTTGATGAAAAACGGACTTTTTGGTTTTTCATGTTATGGATCAGTTGGGCTTAGATAAAAGCTTTTTGAAACCCTTTACCCCGCTTGGATTTGGTTAATACTTGGTTTATTGGATGCGCACCATTGGATAGTACGTCACCATACTTTAAAACCGGTTCCCACCATTTTTTTCAGCATGACTTTTGATGAAAAACGGACTTTTTGGTTTTTCATGTTATGGATCAGTTGGGCTTAGATAAAAGCTTTTTGAAACCCTTTACCCCGCTTGGATTTGGTTAATACTTGGTTTATTGGATGCGCACCATTGGATAGTACGTCACCATACTTTAAAACCGGTTCCCACCATTTTTTTCAGCATGACTTTTGATGAAAAACGGACTTTTTGGTTTTTCATGTTATGGATCAGTTGGGCTTAGATAAAAGCTTTTTGAAACCCTTTACCCCGCTTGGATTTGGTTAATACTTGGTTTATTGGATGCGCACCATTGGATAGTACGTCACCATACTTTAAAACCGGTTCCCACCATTTTTTTCAGCATGACTTTTGATGAAAAACGGACTTTTTGGTTTTTCATGTTATGGATCAGTTGGGCTTAGATAAAAGCTTTTTGAAACCCTTTACCCCGCTTGGATTTGGTTAATACTTGGTTTATTGGATGCGCACCATTGGATAGTACGTCACCATACTTTAAAACCGGTTCCCACCATTTTTTTCAGCATGACTTTTGATGAAAAACGGACTTTTTGGTTTTTCATGTTATGGATCAGTTGGGCTTAGATAAAAGCTTTTTGAAACCCTTTACCCCGCTTGGATTTGGTTAATACTTGGTTTATTGGATGCGCACCATTGGATAGTACGTCACCATACTTTAAAACCGGTTCCCACCATTTTTTTCAGCATGACTTTTGATGAAAAACGGACTTTTTGGTTTTTCATGTTATGGATCAGTTGGGCTTAGATAAAAGCTTTTTGAAACCCTTTACCCCGCTTGGATTTGGTTAATACTTGGTTTATTGGATGCGCACCATTGGATAGTACGTCACCATACTTTAAAACCGGTTCCCACCATTTTTTTCAGCATGACTTTTGATGAAAAACGGACTTTTTGGTTTTTCATGTTATGGATCAGTTGGGCTTAGATAAAAGCTTTTTGAAACCCTTTACCCCGCTTGGATTTGGTTAATACTTGGTTTATTGGATGCGCACCATTGGATAGTACGTCACCATACTTTAAAACCGGTTCCCACCATTTTTTTCAGCATGACTTTTGATGAAAAACGGACTTTTTGGTTTTTCATGTTATGGATCAGTTGGGCTTAGATAAAAGCTTTTTGAAACCCTTTACCCCGCTTGGATTTGGTTAATACTTGGTTTATTGGATGCGCACCATTGGATAGTACGTCACCATACTTTAAAACCGGTTCCCACCATTTTTTTCAGCATGACTTTTGATGAAAAACGGACTTTTTGGTTTTTCATGTTATGGATCAGTTGGGCTTAGATAAAAGCTTTTTGAAACCCTTTACCCCGCTTGGATTTGGTTAATACTTGGTTTATTGGATGCGCACCATTGGATAGTACGTCACCATACTTTAAAACCGGTTCCCACCATTTTTTTCAGCATGACTTTTGATGAAAAACGGACTTTTTGGTTTTTCATGTTATGGATCAGTTGGGCTTAGATAAAAGCTTTTTGAAACCCTTTACCCCGCTTGGATTTGGTTAATACTTGGTTTATTGGATGCGCACCATTGGATAGTACGACACCATACTTTAAAACCGGTTCCCACCATTTTTTTCAGCATGACTTTTGATGAAAAACGGACTTTTTGGTTTTTCATGTTATGGATCAGTTGGGCTTAGATAAAAGCTTTTTGAAACCCTTTACCCCGCTTGGATTTGGTTAATACTTGGTTTATTGGATGCGCACCATTGGATAGTACGTCACCATACTTTAAAACCGGTTCCCACCATTTTTTTCAGCATGACTTTTGATGAAAAACGGACTTTTTGGTTTTTCATGTTATGGATCAGTTGGGCTTAGATAAAAGCTTTTTGAAACCCTTTACCCCGCTTGGATTTGGTTAATACTTGGTTTATTGGATGCGCACCATTGGATAGTACGTCACCATACTTTAAAACCGGTTCCCACCATTTTTTTCAGCATGACTTTTGATGAAAAACGGACTTTTTGGTTTTTCATGTTATGGATCAGTTGGGCTTAGATAAAAGCTTTTTGAAACCCTTTACCCCGCTTGGATTTGGTTAATACTTGGTTTATTGGATGCGCACCATTGGATAGTACGTCACCATACTTTAAAACCGGTTCCCACCATTTTTTTCAGCATGACTTTTGATGAAAAACGGACTTTTTGGTTTTTCATGTTATGGATCAGTTGGGCTTAGATAAAAGCTTTTTGAAACCCTTTACCCCGCTTGGATTTGGTTAATACTTGGTTTATTGGATGCGCACCATTGGATAGTACGTCACCATACTTTAAAACCGGTTCCCACCATTTTTTTCAGCATGACTTTTGATGAAAAACGGACTTTTTGGTTTTTCATGTTATGGATCAGTTGGGCTTAGATAAAAGCTTTTTGAAACCCTTTACCCCGCTTGGATTTGGTTAATACTTGGTTTATTGGATGCGCACCATTGGATAGTACGTCACCATACTTTAAAACCGGTTCCCACCATTTTTTTCAGCATGACTTTTGATGAAAAACGGACTTTTTGGTTTTTCATGTTATGGATCAGTTGGGCTTAGATAAAAGCTTTTTGAAACCCTTTACCCCGCTTGGATTTGGTTAATACTTGGTTTATTGGATGCGCACCATTGGATAGTACGTCACCATACTTTAAAACCGGTTCCCACCATTTTTTTCAGCATGACTTTTGATGAAAAACGGACTTTTTGGTTTTTCATGTTATGGATCAGTTGGGCTTAGATAAAAGCTTTTTGAAACCCTTTACCCCGCTTGGATTTGGTTAATACTTGGTTTATTGGATGCGCACCATTGGATAGTACGTCACCATACTTTAAAACCGGTTCCCACCATTTTTTTCAGCATGACTTTTGATGAAAAACGGACTTTTTGGTTTTTCATGTTATGGATCAGTTGGGCTTAGATAAAAGCTTTTTGAAACCCTTTACCCCGCTTGGATTTGGTTAATACTTGGTTTATTGGATGCGCACCATTGGATAGTACGTCACCATACTTTAAAACCGGTTCCCACCATTTTTTTCAGCATGACTTTTGATGAAAAACGGACTTTTTGGTTTTTCATGTTATGGATCAGTTGGGCTTAGATAAAAGCTTTTTGAAACCCTTTACCCCGCTTGGATTTGGTTAATACTTGGTTTATTGGATGCGCACCATTGGATAGTACGTCACCATACTTTAAAACCGGTTCCCACCATTTTTTTCAGCATGACTTTTGATGAAAAACGGACTTTTTGGTTTTTCATGTTATGGATCAGTTGGGCTTAGATAAAAGCTTTTTGAAACCCTTTACCCCGCTTGGATTTGGTTAATACTTGGTTTATTGGATGCGCACCATTGGATAGTACGTCACCATACTTTAAAACCGGTTCCCACCATTTTTTTCAGCATGACTTTTGATGAAAAACGGACTTTTTGGTTTTTCATGTTATGGATCAGTTGGGCTTAGATAAAAGCTTTTTGAAACCCTTTACCCCGCTTGGATTTGGTTAATACTTGGTTTATTGGATGCGCACCATTGGATAGTACGTCACCATACTTTAAAACCGGTTCCCACCATTTTTTTCAGCATGACTTTTGATGAAAAACGGACTTTTTGGTTTTTCATGTTATGGATCAGTTGGGCTTAGATAAAAGCTTTTTGAAACCCTTTACCCCGCTTGGATTTGGTTAATACTTGGTTTATTGGATGCGCACCATTGGATAGTACGTCACCATACTTTAAAACCGGTTCCCACCATTTTTTTCAGCATGACTTTTGATGAAAAACGGACTTTTTGGTTTTTCATGTTATGGATCAGTTGGGCTTAGATAAAAGCTTTTTGAAACCCTTTACCCCGCTTGGATTTGGTTAATACTTGGTTTATTGGATGCGCACCATTGGATAGTACGTCACCATACTTTAAAACCGGTTCCCACCATTTTTTTCAGCATGACTTTTGATGAAAAACGGACTTTTTGGTTTTTCATGTTATGGATCAGTTGGGCTTAGATAAAAGCTTTTTGAAACCCTTTACCCCGCTTGGATTTGGTTAATACTTGGTTTATTGGATGCGCACCATTGGATAGTACGTCACCATACTTTAAAACCGGTTCCCACCATTTTTTTCAGCATGACTTTTGATGAAAAACGGACTTTTTGGTTTTTCATGTTATGGATCAGTTGGGCTTAGATAAAAGCTTTTTGAAACCCTTTACCCCGCTTGGATTTGGTTAATACTTGGTTTATTGGATGCGCACCATTGGATAGTACGTCACCATACTTTAAAACCGGTTCCCACCATTTTTTTCAGCATGACTTTTGATGAAAAACGGACTTTTTGGTTTTTCATGTTATGGATCAGTTGGGCTTAGATAAAAGCTTTTTGAAACCCTTTACCCCGCTTGGATTTGGTTAATACTTGGTTTATTGGATGCGCACCATTGGATAGTACGTCACCATACTTTAAAACCGGTTCCCACCATTTTTTTCAGCATGACTTTTGATGAAAAACGGACTTTTTGGTTTTTCATGTTATGGATCAGTTGGGCTTAGATAAAAGCTTTTTGAAACCCTTTACCCCGCTTGGATTTGGTTAATACTTGGTTTATTGGATGCGCACCATTGGATAGTACGTCACCATACTTTAAAACCGGTTCCCACCATTTTTTTCAGCATGACTTTTGATGAAAAACGGACTTTTTGGTTTTTCATGTTATGGATCAGTTGGGCTTAGATAAAAGCTTTTTGAAACCCTTTACCCCGCTTGGATTTGGTTAATACTTGGTTTATTGGATGCGCACCATTGGATAGTACGTCACCATACTTTAAAACCGGTTCCCACCATTTTTTTCAGCATGACTTTTGATGAAAAACGGACTTTTTGGTTTTTCATGTTATGGATCAGTTGGGCTTAGATAAAAGCTTTTTGAAACCCTTTACCCCGCTTGGATTTGGTTAATACTTGGTTTATTGGATGCGCACCATTGGATAGTACGTCACCATACTTTAAAACCGGTTCCCACCATTTTTTTCAGCATGACTTTTGATGAAAAACGGACTTTTTGGTTTTTCATGTTATGGATCAGTTGGGCTTAGATAAAAGCTTTTTGAAACCCTTTACCCCGCTTGGATTTGGTTAATACTTGGTTTATTGGATGCGCACCATTGGATAGTACGTCACCATACTTTAAAACCGGTTCCCACCATTTTTTTCAGCATGACTTTTGATGAAAAACGGACTTTTTGGTTTTTCATGTTATGGATCAGTTGGGCTTAGATAAAAGCTTTTTGAAACCCTTTACCCCGCTTGGATTTGGTTAATACTTGGTTTATTGGATGCGCACCATTGGATAGTACGTCACCATACTTTAAAACCGGTTCCCACCATTTTTTTCAGCATGACTTTTGATGAAAAACGGACTTTTTGGTTTTTCATGTTATGGATCAGTTGGGCTTAGATAAAAGCTTTTTGAAACCCTTTACCCCGCTTGGATTTGGTTAATACTTGGTTTATTGGATGCGCACCATTGGATAGTACGTCACCATACTTTAAAACCGGTTCCCACCATTTTTTTCAGCATGACTTTTGATGAAAAACGGACTTTTTGGTTTTTCATGTTATGGATCAGTTGGGCTTAGATAAAAGCTTTTTGAAACCCTTTACCCCGCTTGGATTTGGTTAATACTTGGTTTATTGGATGCGCACCATTGGATAGTACGTCACCATACTTTAAAACCGGTTCCCACCATTTTTTTCAGCATGACTTTTGATGAAAAACGGACTTTTTGGTTTTTCATGTTATGGATCAGTTGGGCTTAGATAAAAGCTTTTTGAAACCCTTTACCCCGCTTGGATTTGGTTAATACTTGGTTTATTGGATGCGCACCATTGGATAGTACGTCACCATACTTTAAAACCGGTTCCCACCATTTTTTTCAGCATGACTTTTGATGAAAAACGGACTTTTTGGTTTTTCATGTTATGGATCAGTTGGGCTTAGATAAAAGCTTTTTGAAACCCTTTACCCCGCTTGGATTTGGTTAATACTTGGTTTATTGGATGCGCACCATTGGATAGTACGTCACCATACTTTAAAACCGGTTCCCACCATTTTTTTCAGCATGACTTTTGATGAAAAACGGACTTTTTGGTTTTTCATGTTATGGATCAGTTGGGCTTAGATAAAAGCTTTTTGAAACCCTTTACCCCGCTTGGATTTGGTTAATACTTGGTTTATTGGATGCGCACCATTGGATAGTACGTCACCATACTTTAAAACCGGTTCCCACCATTTTTTTCAGCATGACTTTTGATGAAAAACGGACTTTTTGGTTTTTCATGTTATGGATCAGTTGGGCTTAGATAAAAGCTTTTTGAAACCCTTTACCCCGCTTGGATTTGGTTAATACTTGGTTTATTGGATGCGCACCATTGGATAGTACGTCACCATACTTTAAAACCGGTTCCCACCATTTTTTTCAGCATGACTTTTGATGAAAAACGGACTTTTTGGTTTTTCATGTTATGGATCAGTTGGGCTTAGATAAAAGCTTTTTGAAACCCTTTACCCCGCTTGGATTTGGTTAATACTTGGTTTATTGGATGCGCACCATTGGATAGTACGTCACCATACTTTAAAACCGGTTCCCACCATTTTTTTCAGCATGACTTTTGATGAAAAACGGACTTTTTGGTTTTTCATGTTATGGATCAGTTGGGCTTAGATAAAAGCTTTTTGAAACCCTTTACCCCGCTTGGATTTGGTTAATACTTGGTTTATTGGATGCGCACCATTGGATAGTACGTCACCATACTTTAAAACCGGTTCCCACCATTTTTTTCAGCATGACTTTTGATGAAAAACGGACTTTTTGGTTTTTCATGTTATGGATCAGTTGGGCTTAGATAAAAGCTTTTTGAAACCCTTTACCCCGCTTGGATTTGGTTAATACTTGGTTTATTGGATGCGCACCATTGGATAGTACGTCACCATACTTTAAAACCGGTTCCCACCATTTTTTTCAGCATGACTTTTGATGAAAAACGGACTTTTTGGTTTTTCATGTTATGGATCAGTTGGGCTTAGATAAAAGCTTTTTGAAACCCTTTACCCCGCTTGGATTTGGTTAATACTTGGTTTATTGGATGCGCACCATTGGATAGTACGTCACCATACTTTAAAACCGGTTCCCACCATTTTTTTCAGCATGACTTTTGATGAAAAACGGACTTTTTGGTTTTTCATGTTATGGATCAGTTGGGCTTAGATAAAAGCTTTTTGAAACCCTTTACCCCGCTTGGATTTGGTTAATACTTGGTTTATTGGATGCGCACCATTGGATAGTACGTCACCATACTTTAAAACCGGTTCCCACCATTTTTTTCAGCATGACTTTTGATGAAAAACGGACTTTTTGGTTTTTCATGTTATGGATCAGTTGGGCTTAGATAAAAGCTTTTTGAAACCCTTTACCCCGCTTGGATTTGGTTAATACTTGGTTTATTGGATGCGCACCATTGGATAGTACGTCACCATACTTTAAAACCGGTTCCCACCATTTTTTTCAGCATGACTTTTGATGAAAAACGGACTTTTTGGTTTTTCATGTTATGGATCAGTTGGGCTTAGATAAAAGCTTTTTGAAACCCTTTACCCCGCTTGGATTTGGTTAATACTTGGTTTATTGGATGCGCACCATTGGATAGTACGTCACCATACTTTAAAACCGGTTCCCACCATTTTTTTCAGCATGACTTTTGATGAAAAACGGACTTTTTGGTTTTTCATGTTATGGATCAGTTGGGCTTAGATAAAAGCTTTTTGAAACCCTTTACCCCGCTTGGATTTGGTTAATACTTGGTTTATTGGATGCGCACCATTGGATAGTACGTCACCATACTTTAAAACCGGTTCCCACCATTTTTTTCAGCATGACTTTTGATGAAAAACGGACTTTTTGGTTTTTCATGTTATGGATCAGTTGGGCTTAGATAAAAGCTTTTTGAAACCCTTTACCCCGCTTGGATTTGGTTAATACTTGGTTTATTGGATGCGCACCATTGGATAGTACGTCACCATACTTTAAAACCGGTTCCCACCATTTTTTTCAGCATGACTTTTGATGAAAAACGGACTTTTTGGTTTTTCATGTTATGGATCAGTTGGGCTTAGATAAAAGCTTTTTGAAACCCTTTACCCCGCTTGGATTTGGTTAATACTTGGTTTATTGGATGCGCACCATTGGATAGTACGTCACCATACTTTAAAACCGGTTCCCACCATTTTTTTCAGCATGACTTTTGATGAAAAACGGACTTTTTGGTTTTTCATGTTATGGATCAGTTGGGCTTAGATAAAAGCTTTTTGAAACCCTTTACCCCGCTTGGATTTGGTTAATACTTGGTTTATTGGATGCGCACCATTGGATAGTACGTCACCATACTTTAAAACCGGTTCCCACCATTTTTTTCAGCATGACTTTTGATGAAAAACGGACTTTTTGGTTTTTCATGTTATGGATCAGTTGGGCTTAGATAAAAGCTTTTTGAAACCCTTTACCCCGCTTGGATTTGGTTAATACTTGGTTTATTGGATGCGCACCATTGGATAGTACGTCACCATACTTTAAAACCGGTTCCCACCATTTTTTTCAGCATGACTTTTGATGAAAAACGGACTTTTTGGTTTTTCATGTTATGGATCAGTTGGGCTTAGATAAAAGCTTTTTGAAACCCTTTACCCCGCTTGGATTTGGTTAATACTTGGTTTATTGGATGCGCACCATTGGATAGTACGTCACCATACTTTAAAACCGGTTCCCACCATTTTTTTCAGCATGACTTTTGATGAAAAACGGACTTTTTGGTTTTTCATGTTATGGATCAGTTGGGCTTAGATAAAAGCTTTTTGAAACCCTTTACCCCGCTTGGATTTGGTTAATACTTGGTTTATTGGATGCGCACCATTGGATAGTACGTCACCATACTTTAAAACCGGTTCCCACCATTTTTTTCAGCATGACTTTTGATGAAAAACGGACTTTTTGGTTTTTCATGTTATGGATCAGTTGGGCTTAGATAAAAGCTTTTTGAAACCCTTTACCCCGCTTGGATTTGGTTAATACTTGGTTTATTGGATGCGCACCATTGGATAGTACGTCACCATACTTTAAAACCGGTTCCCACCATTTTTTTCAGCATGACTTTTGATGAAAAACGGACTTTTTGGTTTTTCATGTTATGGATCAGTTGGGCTTAGATAAAAGCTTTTTGAAACCCTTTACCCCGCTTGGATTTGGTTAATACTTGGTTTATTGGATGCGCACCATTGGATAGTACGTCACCATACTTTAAAACCGGTTCCCACCATTTTTTTCAGCATGACTTTTGATGAAAAACGGACTTTTTGGTTTTTCATGTTATGGATCAGTTGGGCTTAGATAAAAGCTTTTTGAAACCCTTTACCCCGCTTGGATTTGGTTAATACTTGGTTTATTGGATGCGCACCATTGGATAGTACGTCACCATACTTTAAAACCGGTTCCCACCATTTTTTTCAGCATGACTTTTGATGAAAAACGGACTTTTTGGTTTTTCATGTTATGGATCAGTTGGGCTTAGATAAAAGCTTTTTGAAACCCTTTACCCCGCTTGGATTTGGTTAATACTTGGTTTATTGGATGCGCACCATTGGATAGTACGTCACCATACTTTAAAACCGGTTCCCACCATTTTTTTCAGCATGACTTTTGATGAAAAACGGACTTTTTGGTTTTTCATGTTATGGATCAGTTGGGCTTAGATAAAAGCTTTTTGAAACCCTTTACCCCGCTTGGATTTGGTTAATACTTGGTTTATTGGATGCGCACCATTGGATAGTACGTCACCATACTTTAAAACCGGTTCCCACCATTTTTTTCAGCATGACTTTTGATGAAAAACGGACTTTTTGGTTTTTCATGTTATGGATCAGTTGGGCTTAGATAAAAGCTTTTTGAAACCCTTTACCCCGCTTGGATTTGGTTAATACTTGGTTTATTGGATGCGCACCATTGGATAGTACGTCACCATACTTTAAAACCGGTTCCCACCATTTTTTTCAGCATGACTTTTGATGAAAAACGGACTTTTTGGTTTTTCATGTTATGGATCAGTTGGGCTTAGATAAAAGCTTTTTGAAACCCTTTACCCCGCTTGGATTTGGTTAATACTTGGTTTATTGGATGCGCACCATTGGATAGTACGTCACCATACTTTAAAACCGGTTCCCACCATTTTTTTCAGCATGACTTTTGATGAAAAACGGACTTTTTGGTTTTTCATGTTATGGATCAGTTGGGCTTAGATAAAAGCTTTTTGAAACCCTTTACCCCGCTTGGATTTGGTTAATACTTGGTTTATTGGATGCGCACCATTGGATAGTACGTCACCATACTTTAAAACCGGTTCCCACCATTTTTTTCAGCATGACTTTTGATGAAAAACGGACTTTTTGGTTTTTCATGTTATGGATCAGTTGGGCTTAGATAAAAGCTTTTTGAAACCCTTTACCCCGCTTGGATTTGGTTAATACTTGGTTTATTGGATGCGCACCATTGGATAGTACGTCACCATACTTTAAAACCGGTTCCCACCATTTTTTTCAGCATGACTTTTGATGAAAAACGGACTTTTTGGTTTTTCATGTTATGGATCAGTTGGGCTTAGATAAAAGCTTTTTGAAACCCTTTACCCCGCTTGGATTTGGTTAATACTTGGTTTATTGGATGCGCACCATTGGATAGTACGTCACCATACTTTAAAACCGGTTCCCACCATTTTTTTCAGCATGACTTTTGATGAAAAACGGACTTTTTGGTTTTTCATGTTATGGATCAGTTGGGCTTAGATAAAAGCTTTTTGAAACCCTTTACCCCGCTTGGATTTGGTTAATACTTGGTTTATTGGATGCGCACCATTGGATAGTACGTCACCATACTTTAAAACCGGTTCCCACCATTTTTTTCAGCATGACTTTTGATGAAAAACGGACTTTTTGGTTTTTCATGTTATGGATCAGTTGGGCTTAGATAAAAGCTTTTTGAAACCCTTTACCCCGCTTGGATTTGGTTAATACTTGGTTTATTGGATGCGCACCATTGGATAGTACGTCACCATACTTTAAAACCGGTTCCCACCATTTTTTTCAGCATGACTTTTGATGAAAAACGGACTTTTTGGTTTTTCATGTTATGGATCAGTTGGGCTTAGATAAAAGCTTTTTGAAACCCTTTACCCCGCTTGGATTTGGTTAATACTTGGTTTATTGGATGCGCACCATTGGATAGTACGTCACCATACTTTAAAACCGGTTCCCACCATTTTTTTCAGCATGACTTTTGATGAAAAACGGACTTTTTGGTTTTTCATGTTATGGATCAGTTGGGCTTAGATAAAAGCTTTTTGAAACCCTTTACCCCGCTTGGATTTGGTTAATACTTGGTTTATTGGATGCGCACCATTGGATAGTACGTCACCATACTTTAAAACCGGTTCCCACCATTTTTTTCAGCATGACTTTTGATGAAAAACGGACTTTTTGGTTTTTCATGTTATGGATCAGTTGGGCTTAGATAAAAGCTTTTTGAAACCCTTTACCCCGCTTGGATTTGGTTAATACTTGGTTTATTGGATGCGCACCATTGGATAGTACGTCACCATACTTTAAAACCGGTTCCCACCATTTTTTTCAGCATGACTTTTGATGAAAAACGGACTTTTTGGTTTTTCATGTTATGGATCAGTTGGGCTTAGATAAAAGCTTTTTGAAACCCTTTACCCCGCTTGGATTTGGTTAATACTTGGTTTATTGGATGCGCACCATTGGATAGTACGTCACCATACTTTAAAACCGGTTCCCACCATTTTTTTCAGCATGACTTTTGATGAAAAACGGACTTTTTGGTTTTTCATGTTATGGATCAGTTGGGCTTAGATAAAAGCTTTTTGAAACCCTTTACCCCGCTTGGATTTGGTTAATACTTGGTTTATTGGATGCGCACCATTGGATAGTACGTCACCATACTTTAAAACCGGTTCCCACCATTTTTTTCAGCATGACTTTTGATGAAAAACGGACTTTTTGGTTTTTCATGTTATGGATCAGTTGGGCTTAGATAAAAGCTTTTTGAAACCCTTTACCCCGCTTGGATTTGGTTAATACTTGGTTTATTGGATGCGCACCATTGGATAGTACGTCACCATACTTTAAAACCGGTTCCCACCATTTTTTTCAGCATGACTTTTGATGAAAAACGGACTTTTTGGTTTTTCATGTTATGGATCAGTTGGGCTTAGATAAAAGCTTTTTGAAACCCTTTACCCCGCTTGGATTTGGTTAATACTTGGTTTATTGGATGCGCACCATTGGATAGTACGTCACCATACTTTAAAACCGGTTCCCACCATTTTTTTCAGCATGACTTTTGATGAAAAACGGACTTTTTGGTTTTTCATGTTATGGATCAGTTGGGCTTAGATAAAAGCTTTTTGAAACCCTTTACCCCGCTTGGATTTGGTTAATACTTGGTTTATTGGATGCGCACCATTGGATAGTACGTCACCATACTTTAAAACCGGTTCCCACCATTTTTTTCAGCATGACTTTTGATGAAAAACGGACTTTTTGGTTTTTCATGTTATGGATCAGTTGGGCTTAGATAAAAGCTTTTTGAAACCCTTTACCCCGCTTGGATTTGGTTAATACTTGGTTTATTGGATGCGCACCATTGGATAGTACGTCACCATACTTTAAAACCGGTTCCCACCATTTTTTTCAGCATGACTTTTGATGAAAAACGGACTTTTTGGTTTTTCATGTTATGGATCAGTTGGGCTTAGATAAAAGCTTTTTGAAACCCTTTACCCCGCTTGGATTTGGTTAATACTTGGTTTATTGGATGCGCACCATTGGATAGTACGTCACCATACTTTAAAACCGGTTCCCACCATTTTTTTCAGCATGACTTTTGATGAAAAACGGACTTTTTGGTTTTTCATGTTATGGATCAGTTGGGCTTAGATAAAAGCTTTTTGAAACCCTTTACCCCGCTTGGATTTGGTTAATACTTGGTTTATTGGATGCGCACCATTGGATAGTACGTCACCATACTTTAAAACCGGTTCCCACCATTTTTTTCAGCATGACTTTTGATGAAAAACGGACTTTTTGGTTTTTCATGTTATGGATCAGTTGGGCTTAGATAAAAGCTTTTTGAAACCCTTTACCCCGCTTGGATTTGGTTAATACTTGGTTTATTGGATGCGCACCATTGGATAGTACGTCACCATACTTTAAAACCGGTTCCCACCATTTTTTTCAGCATGACTTTTGATGAAAAACGGACTTTTTGGTTTTTCATGTTATGGATCAGTTGGGCTTAGATAAAAGCTTTTTGAAACCCTTTACCCCGCTTGGATTTGGTTAATACTTGGTTTATTGGATGCGCACCATTGGATAGTACGTCACCATACTTTAAAACCGGTTCCCACCATTTTTTTCAGCATGACTTTTGATGAAAAACGGACTTTTTGGTTTTTCATGTTATGGATCAGTTGGGCTTAGATAAAAGCTTTTTGAAACCCTTTACCCCGCTTGGATTTGGTTAATACTTGGTTTATTGGATGCGCACCATTGGATAGTACGTCACCATACTTTAAAACCGGTTCCCACCATTTTTTTCAGCATGACTTTTGATGAAAAACGGACTTTTTGGTTTTTCATGTTATGGATCAGTTGGGCTTAGATAAAAGCTTTTTGAAACCCTTTACCCCGCTTGGATTTGGTTAATACTTGGTTTATTGGATGCGCACCATTGGATAGTACGTCACCATACTTTAAAACCGGTTCCCACCATTTTTTTCAGCATGACTTTTGATGAAAAACGGACTTTTTGGTTTTTCATGTTATGGATCAGTTGGGCTTAGATAAAAGCTTTTTGAAACCCTTTACCCCGCTTGGATTTGGTTAATACTTGGTTTATTGGATGCGCACCATTGGATAGTACGTCACCATACTTTAAAACCGGTTCCCACCATTTTTTTCAGCATGACTTTGCATGACTTTTGATGAAAAACGGACTTTTTGGTTTTTCATGTTATGGATCAGTTGGGCTTAGATAAAAGCTGTTGAAAACCCTTTACCCCGCTTGGATTTCGTTAATACTTGGTTTATTGGATGCGCACCATTGGATAGTACGTCACCATACTTTAAAACCGGTTCCCACCATTTTTTTCAGCATGACTTTTGATGAAAAACGGACTTTTTGGTTTTTCAATGTTATGGATCAGTTGGGCTTAGATAAAAGCTTTTTGAAACTCCCTTTACCCCGCTTGGATTTGGTTAATACTTGGTTTATTGGATGCGCACCATTGGATAGTACGTCACGATACTTTAAAACCGGTTCCCACCATTTTTTTTCAGCATGACTTTTGATGAAAAACGGACTATTTGGTTTTTCATGTTATGGATCAGTTGGGCTTAGATAAAAGCTGTTGAAACCCTTTACCCCCGCTTGGATTTGGTTAATACTTGGTTTATTGGATGCGCACCATTGGATAGTACGTCACCATACTTTAAAACCGGTTCCCACCATTTTTTTCAGCATGACTTTTGATGAAAAACGGACTTTTTGGTTTTTCATGTTATGGATCAGTTGGGCTTAGATAAAAGCTTTTTGAAACCCTTTACCCCGCTTGGATTTGGTTAATACTTGGTTTATTGGATGCGCACCATTGGATAGTACGTCACCATACTTTAAAACCGGTTCCCACCATTTTTTTCAGCATGACTTTTGATGAAAAACGGACTTTTTGGTTTTTCATGTTATGGATCAGTTGGGCTTAGATAAAAGCTGTTGAAACCCTTTACCCCGCTTGGATTTGGTTAATACTTGGTTTATTGGATGCGCACCATTGGATAGTACGTCACCATACTTTAAAACCGGTTCCCACCATTTTTTTCAGCATGACTTTTGATGAAAAACGGACTTTTTGGTTTTTCATGTTATGGATCAGTTGGGCTTAGATAAAAGCTTTTTGAAACCCTTTACCCCGCTTGGATTTGGTTAATACTTGGTTTATTGGATGCGCACCATTGGATAGTACGTCACCATACTTTAAAACCGGTTCCCACCATTTTTTTCAGCATGACTTTTGATGAAAAACGGACTTTTTGGTTTTTCATGTTATGGATCAGTTGGGCTTAGATAAAAGCTGTTGAAACCCTTTACCCCGCTTGGATTTGGTTAATACTTGGTTTATTGGATGCGCACCATTGGATAGTACGTCACCATACTTTAAAACCGGTTCCCAACCATTTTTTTCAGCATGACTTTTGATGAAAAACGGACTTTTTGGTTTTTCATGTTATGGATCAGTTGGGCTTAGATAAAAGCTTTTTGAAACCCCTTTACCCCGCTTGGATTTGGTTAATACTTGGTTTATTGGATGCGCACCATTGGATAGTACGTCACCATACTTTAAAACCGGTTCCCACCATTTTTTTCAGCATGACTTTTGATGAAAAACGGACTTTTTGGTTTTTCATGTTATGGATCAGTTGGGCTTAGATAAAAGCTGTTGAAACCCTTTACCCCGCTTGGATTTGGTTAATACTTGGTTTATTGGATGCGCACCATTGGATAGTACGTCACCATACTTTAAAACCGGTTCCCACCATTTTTTTCAGCATGACTTTTGATGAAAAACGGACTTTTTGGTTTTTCATGTTATGGATCAGTTGGGCTTAGATAAAAGCTTTTTGAAACCCTTTACCCCGCTTGGATTTGGTTAATACTTGGTTTATTGGATGCGCACCATTGGATAGTACGTCACCATACTTTAAAACCGGTTCCCACCATTTTTTTCAGCATGACTTTTGATGAAAAACGGACTTTTGGTTTTTCATGTTATGGATCAGTTGGGCTTAGATAAAAGCTGTTGAAACCCTTTACCCCGCTTGGATTTGGTTAATACTTGGTTTATTGGATGCGCACCATTGGATAGTACGTCACCATACTTTAAAACCGGTTCCCACCATTTTTTTCAGCATGACTTTTGATGAAAAAACGGACTTTTTGGTTTTTCATGTTATGGATCAGTTGGGCTTAGATAAAAGCTTTTTGAAACCCTTTACCCCCGCTTGGATTTGGTTAATACTTGGTTTATTGGATGCGCACCATTGGATAGTACGTCACCATACTTTAAAACCGGTTCCCACCATTTTTTTCAGCATGACTTTTGATGAAAAACGGACTTTTTTGGTTTTTCATGTTATGGATCAGTTGGGCTTAGATAAAAGCTGTTGAAACCCTTTACCCCGCTTGGATTTGGTTAATACTTGGTTTATTGGATGCGCACCATTGGATAGTACGTCACCATACTTTAAAACCGGTTCCCACCATTTTTTTCAGCATGACTTTTGATGAAAAACGGACTTTTTGGTTTTTCATGTTATGGATCAGTTGGGCTTAGATAAAAGCTTTTTGAAACCCTTTACCCCGCTTGGATTTGGTTAATACTTGGTTTATTGGATGCGCACCATTGGATAGTACGTCACCATACTTTAAAACCGGTTCCCACCATTTTTTTCAGCATGACTTTTGATGAAAAACGGACTTTTTGGTTTTTCATGTTATGGATCAGTTGGGCTTAGATAAAAGCTGTTGAAACCCTTTACCCCGCTTGGATTTGGTTAATACTTGGTTTATTGGATGCGCACCATTGGATAGTACGTCACCATACTTTAAAACCGGTTCCCACCATTTTTTTCAGCATGACTTTTGATGAAAAACGGACTTTTTGGTTTTTCATGTTATGGATCAGTTGGGCTTTTAGATAAAAGCTTTTTGAAACCCTTTACCCCCCCGCTTGGATTTGGTTAATACTTGGTTTATTGGATGCGCACCATTGGATAGTACGTCACCATACTTTAAAACCGGTTCCCCACCATTTTTTTCAGCATGACTTTTGATGAAAAACGGACTTTTTGGTTTTTCATGTTATGGATCAGTTGGGCTTAGATAAAAGCTGTTGAAACCCTTTACCCCGCTTGGATTTGGTTAATACTTGGTTTATTGGATGCGCACCATTGGATAGTACGTCACCATACTTTAAAACCGGTTCCCACCATTTTTTTCAGCATGACTTTGATGAAAAACGGACTTTTTGGTTTTTCATGTTATGGATCAGTTGGGCTTAGATAAAAGCTTTTTGAAACCCTTTACCCCGCTTGGATTTGGTTAATACTTGGTTTATTGGATGCGCACCATTGGATAGTACGTCACCATACTTTAAAACCGGTTCCCACCATTTTTTTCAGCATGACTTTTGATGAAAAACGGACTTTTTGGTTTTTCATGTTATGGATCAGTTGGGCTTAGATAAAAGCTGTTGAAACCCTTTACCCCCGCTTGGATTTGGTTAATACTTGGTTTATTGGATGCGCACCATTGGATAGTACGTCACCATACTTTAAAACCGGTTCCCACCATTTTTTTCAGCATGACTTTTGATGAAAAACGGACTTTTTGGTTTTTCATGTTATGGATCAGTTGGGCTTAGATAAAAGCTTTTTGAAACCCTTTATCCCGCTTGGATTTGGTTAATACTTGATTTATTGGATGCGCACCATTGGATAGTACGTCACCATACTTTAAAACCGGTTCCCACCATTTTTTTCAGCATGACTTTTGATGAAAAACGGACTTTTTGGTTTTTCATGTTATGGATCAGTTGGGGTTAGATAAAAGCTGTTGAAACCCTTTACCCCGCTTGGATTTGGTTAATACTTGGTTTATTGGATGCGCACCATTGGATAGTACGTCACCATACTTTAAAACCGGTTCCCACCATTTTTTTCAGCATGACTTTTGATGAAAAACGGACTTTTTGGTTTTTCATGTTATGGATCAGTTGGGCTTAGATAAAAGCTTTTTGAAACCCTTTACCCCGCTTGGATTTGGTTAATACTTGGTTTATTGGATGCGCACCATTGGATAGTACGTCACCATACTTTAAAACCGGTTCCCACCATTTTTTTCAGCATGACTTTTGATGAAAAACGGACTTTTTGGTTTTTCATGTTATGGATCAGTTGGGCTTAGATAAAAGCTGTTGAAACCCTTTACCCCGCTTGGATTTGGTTAATACTTGGTTTATTGGATGCGCACCATTGGATAGTACGTCACCATACTTTAAAACCGGTTCCCACCATTTTTTTCAGCATGACTTTTGATGAAAAACGGACTTTTTGGTTTTTCATGTTATGGATCAGTTGGGCTTAGATAAAAGCTTTTTGAAACCCTTTACCCCGCTTGGATTTGGTTAATACTTGGTTTATTGGATGCGCACCATTGGATAGTACGTCACCATACTTTAAAACCGGTTCCCACCATTTTTTTCAGCATGACTTTTGATGAAAAACGGACTTTTTGGTTTTTCATGTTATGGATCAGTTGGGCTTAGATAAAAGCTGTTGAAACCCTTTACCCCGCTTGGATTTGGTTAATACTTGGTTTATTGGATGCGCACCATTGGATAGTACGTCACCATACTTTAAAACCGGTTCCCACCATTTTTTTCAGCATGACTTTTGATGAAAAACGGAATTTTTGGTTTTTCATGTTATGGATCAGTTGGGCTTAGATAAAAGCTTTTTGAAACCCTTTACCCCGCTTGGATTTGGTTAATACTTGGTTTATTGGATGCGCACCATTGGATAGTACGTCACCATACTTTAAAACCGGTTCCCACCATTTTTTTCAGCATGACTTTTGATGAAAAACGGACTTTTTGGTTTTTCATGTTATGGATCAGTTGGGCTTAGATAAAAGCTGTTGAAACCCTTTACCCCGCTTGGATTTGGTTAATACTTGGTTTATTGGATGCGCACCATTGGATAGTACGTCACCATACTTTAAAACCGGTTCCCACCATTTTTTTCAGCATGACTTTTGATGAAAAACGGACTTTTTGGTTTTTCATGTTATGGATCAGTTGGGCTTAGATAAAAGCTTTTTGAAACCCTTTACCCCGCTTGGATTTGGTTAATACTTGGTTTATTGGATGCGCACCATTGGATAGTACGTCACCATACTTTAAAACCGGTTCCCACCATTTTTTTCAGCATGACTTTTGATGAAAAACGGACTTTTTGGTTTTTCATGTTATGGATCAGTTGGGCTTAGATAAAAGCTGTTGAAACCCTTTACCCCGCTTGGATTTGGTTAATACTTGGTTTATTGGATGCGCACCATTGGATAGTACGTCACCATACTTTAAAACCGGTTCCCACCATTTTTTTCAGCATGACTTTTGATGAAAAACGGACTTTTTGGTTTTTCATGTTATGGATCAGTTGGGCTTAGATAAAAGCTTTTTGAAACCCTTTACCCCGCTTGGATTTGGTTAATACTTGGTTTATTGGATGCGCACCATTGGATAGTACGTCACCATACTTTAAAACCGGTTCCCACCATTTTTTTCAGCATGACTTTTGATGAAAAACGGACTTTTTGGTTTTTCATGTTATGGATCAGTTGGGCTTAGATAAAAGCTGTTGAAACCCTTTACCCCGCTTGGATTTGGTTAATACTTGGTTTATTGGATGCGCACCATTGGATAGTACGTCACCATACTTTAAAACCGGTTCCCACCATTTTTTTCAGCATGACTTTTGATGAAAAACGGACTTTTTGGTTTTTCATGTTATGGATCAGTTGGGCTTAGATAAAAGCTTTTTTAAACCCTTTACCCCGCTTGGATTTGGTTAATACTTGGTTTATTGGATGCGCACCATTGGATAGTACGTCACCATACTTTAAAACCGGTTCCCACCATTTTTTTCAGCATGACTTTTGATGAAAAACGGACTTTTTGGTTTTTCATGTTATGGATCAGTTGGGCTTAGATAAAAGCTGTTGAAACCCTTTACCCCGCTTGGATTTGGTTAATACTTGGTTTATTGGATGCGCACCATTGGATAGTACGTCACCATACTTTAAAACCGGTTCCCACCATTTTTTTCAGCATGACTTTTGATGAAAAACGGACTTTTTGGTTTTTCATGTTATGGATCAGTTGGGCTTAGATAAAAGCTTTTTGAAACCCTTTACCCCGCTTGGATTTGGTTAATACTTGGTTTATTGGATGCGCACCATTGGATAGTACGTCACCATACTTTAAAACCGGTTCCCACCATTTTTTTCAGCATGACTTTTGATGAAAAACGGACTTTTTGGTTTTTCATGTTATGGATCAGATGGGCTTAGATAAAAGCTTTTGAAACCCTTTACCCCGCTTGGATTTGGTTAATACTTGGTTTATTGGATGCGCACCATTGGATAGTACGTCACCATACTTTAAAACCGGTTCCCACCATTTTTTTCAGCATGACTTTTGATGAAAAACGGACTTTTTGGTTTTTCATGTTATGGATCAGTTGGGCTTAGATAAAAGCTTTTTGAAACCCTTTACCCCGCTTGGATTTGGTTAATACTTGGTTTATTGGATGCGCACCATTGGATAGTACGTCACCATACTTTAAAACCGGTTCCCACCATTTTTTTCAGCATGACTTTTGATGAAAAACGGACTTTTTGGTTTTTCATGTTATGGATCAGTTGGGCTTAGATAAAAGCTTTTTGAAACCCTTTACCCCGCTTGGATTTGGTTAATACTTGGTTTATTGGATGCGCACCATTGGATAGTACGTCACCATACTTTAAAACCGGTTCCCACCATTTTTTTCAGCATGACTTTTGATGAAAAACGGACTTTTTGGTTTTTCATGTTATGGATCAGTTGGGCTTAGATAAAAGCTTTTTGAAACCCTTTACCCCGCTTGGATTTGGTTAATACTTGGTTTATTGGATGCGCACCATTGGATAGTACGTCACCATACTTTAAAACCGGTTCCCACCATTTTTTTCAGCATGACTTTTGATGAAAAACGGACTTTTTGGTTTTTCATGTTATGGATCAGTTGGGCTTAGATAAAAGCTGTTGAAACCCTTTACCCCGCTTGGATTTGGTTAATACTTGGTTTATTGGATGCGCACCATTGGATAGTACGCCACCATACTTTAAAACCGGTTCCCACCATTTTTTTCAGCATGACTTTTGATGAAAAACGGACTTTTTGGTTTTTCATGTTATGGATCAGTTGGGCTTAGATAAAAGCTTTTTGAAACCCTTTACCCCGCTTGGATTTGGTTAATACTTGGTTTATTGGATGCGCACCATTGGATAGTACGTCACCATACTTTAAAACCGGTTCCCACCATTTTTTTCAGCATGACTTTTGATGAAAACGGACTTTTTGGTTTTTCATGTTATGGATCAGTTGGGCTTAGATAAAAGCTTTTTGAAACCCTTTACCCCGCTTGGATTTGGTTAATACTTGGTTTATTGGATGCGCACCATTGGATAGTACGTCACCATACTTTAAAACCGGTTCCCACCATTTTTTTCAGCATGACTTTTGATGAAAAACGGACTTTTTGGTTTTTCATGTTATGGATCAGTTGGGCTTAGATAAAAGCTGTTGAAACCCTTTACCCCGCTTGGATTTGGTTAATACTTGGTTTATTGGATGCGCACCATTGGATAGTACGTCACCATACTTTAAAACCGGTTCCCACCATTTTTTTCAGCATGACTTTTGATGAAAAACGGACTTTTTGGTTTTTCATGTTATGGATCAGTTGGGCTTAGATAAAAGCTTTTTGAAACCCTTTACCCCGCTTGGATTTGGTTAATACTTGGTTTATTGGATGCGCACCATTGGATAGTACGTCACCATACTTTAAAACCGGTTCCCACCATTTTTTTCAGCATGACTTTTGATGAAAAACGGACTTTTTGGTTTTTCATGTTATGGATCAGTTGGGCTTAGATAAAAGCTGTTGAAACCCTTTACCCCGCTTGGATTTGGTTAATACTTGGTTTATTGGATGCGCACCATTGGATAGTACGTCACCATACTTTAAAACCGGTTCCCACCATTTTTTTCAGCATGACTTTTGATGAAAAACGGACTTTTTGGTTTTTCATGTTATGGATCAGTTGGGCTTAGATAAAAGCTTTTTGAAACCCTTTACCCCGCTTGGATTTGGTTAATACTTGGTTTATTGGATGCGCACCATTGGATAGTACGTCACCATACTTTAAAACCGGTTCCCACCATTTTTTTCAGCATGACTTTTGATGAAAAACGGACTTTTTGGTTTTTCATGTTATGGATCAGTTGGGCTTAGATAAAAGCTGTTGAAACCCTTTACCCCGCTTGGATTTGGTTAATACTTGGTTTATTGGATGCGCACCATTGGATAGTACGTCACCATACTTTAAAACCGGTTCCCACCATTTTTTTCAGCATGACTTTTGATGAAAAAGGGACTTTTTGGTTTTTCATGTTATGGATCAGTTGGGCTTAGATAAAAGCTTTTTGAAACCCTTTACCCCGCTTGGATTTGGTTAATACTTGGTTTATTGGATGCGCACCATTGGATAGTACGTCACCATACTTTAAAACCGGTTCCCACCATTTTTTTCAGCATGACTTTTGATGAAAAACGGACTTTTTGGTTTTTCATGTTATGGATCAGTTGGGCTTAGATAAAAGCTGTTGAAACCCTTTACCCCGCTTAGATTTGGTTAATACTTGGTTTATTGGATGCGCACCATTGGATAGTACGTCACCATACTTTAAAACCGGTTCCCACCATTTTTTTCAGCATGACTTTTGATGAAAAACGGACTTTTTGGTTTTTCATGTTATGGATCAGTTGGGCTTAGATAAAAGCTTTTTGAAACCCTTTACCCCGCTTGGATTTGGTTAATACTTGGTTTATTGGATGCGCACCATTGGATAGTACGTCACCATACTTTAAAACCGGTTCCCACCATTTTTTTCAGCATGACTTTTGATGAAAAACGGACTTTTTGGTTTTTCATGTTATGGATCAGTTGGGCTTAGATAAAAGCTGTTGAAACCCTTTACCCCGCTTGGATTTGGTTAATACTTGGTTTATTGGATGCGCACCATTGGATAGTACGTCACCATACTTTAAAACCGGTTCCCACCATTTTTTTCAGCATGACTTTTGATGAAAAACGGACTTTTTGGTTTTTCATGTTATGGATCAGTTGGGCTTAGATAAAAGCTTTTTGAAACCCTTTACCCCGCTTGGATTTGGTTAATACTTGGTTTATTGGATGCGCACCATTGGATAGTACGTCACCATACTTTAAAACCGGTTCCCACCATTTTTTTCAGCATGACTTTTGCTGAAAAACGGACTTTTTGGTTTTTCATGTTATGGATCAGTTGGGCTTAGATAAAAGCTGTTGAAACCCTTTACCCCGCTTGGATTTGGTTAATACTTGGTTTATTGGATGCGCACCATTGGATAGTACGTCACCATACTTTAAAACCGGTTCCCACCATTTTTTTCAGCATGACTTTTGATGAAAAACGGACTTTTTGGTTTTTCATGTTATGGATCAGTTGGGCTTAGATAAAAGCTTTTTGAAACCCTTTACCCCGCTTGGATTTGGTTAATACTTGGTTTATTGGATGCGCACCATTGGATAGTACGTCACCATACTTTAAAACCGGTTCCCACCATTTTTTTCAGCATGACTTTTGATGAAAAACGGACTTTTTGGTTTTTCATGTTATGGATCAGTTGGGCTTAGATAAAAGCTGTTGAAACCCTTTACCCCGCTTGGATTTGGTTCATACTTGGTTTATTGGATGCGCACCATTGGATAGTACGTCACCATACTTTAAAACCGGTTCCCACCATTTTTTTCAGCATGACTTTTGATGAAAAACGGACTTTTTGGTTTTTCATGTTATGGATCAGTTGGGGTTAGATAAAAGCTTTTTGAGACCCTTTACCCCGCTTGGATTTGGTTAATACTTGGTTTATTGGATGCGCACCATTGGATAGTACGTCACCATACTTTAAAACCGGTTCCCACCATTTTTTTCAGCATGACTTTTGATGAAAAACGGACTTTTTGGTTTTTCATGTTATGGATCAGTTGGGCTTAGATAAAAGCTGTTGAAACCCTTTACCCCGCTTGGATTTGGTTAATACTTGGTTTATTGGATGCGCACCATTGGATAGTACGTCACCATACTTTAAAACCGGTTCCCACCATTTTTTTCAGCATGACTTTTGATGAAAAACGGACTTTTTGGTTTTTCATGTTATGGATCAGTTGGGCTTAGATAAAAGCTGTTGAAACCCTTTACCCCGCTTGGATTTGGTTAATACTTGGTTTATTGGATGCGCACCATTGGATAGTACGTCACCATACTTTAAAACCGGTTCCCACCATTTTTTTCAGCATGACTTTTGATGAAAAACGGACTTTTTGGTTTTTCATGTTATGGATCAGTTGGGCTTAGATAAAAGCTTTTAGCAGCAGAGAGGGTGAATCCTACAACGTTTTTAGACAAAATTTGATTGAAATCCTAAAACGAGCCGTCCTATAATCTCATTTTAACCAAAAAGAGGGCGAATCCTACAACGTTTTCAGACAAAAAAAATTGATTGAATCCTTAAAACGATCCGTAGGATTTCGTTGAAATCTTAAAAATCTACGAAATCTCATTTTAACTAAAAAAAATGAAAACGGAGACTTTTACGATTTTTTAATTAATTTTGGTCGCAACTTGTTGTCATCCACCCTCTCTGCTGCTATGGGTTAACAAAAAATAATAAATGATTTGATCCAGTCTTTATGATGAAAGTCCTTAGGACGAAAATCCTTTGAAATTGCAAAGCAATTTAGGATTTCACAAACAAACTAATCGCTAACACCTCCTCTTGTAGATCAATTAGATTATTGGACTGATCTGTGAGTTTGAAATTAATTCTGGTTAATGAATTATTATGGCATCGCATGTAGACAGGATTAATTGGGTTTTCAATAATTAAAAATCCTGGAGGAGCTGTTGGTGCAAATGAATAAAGAATATATCCTTGCTGAGCTTGATTTGATCGTTCGAGATTAATTTGATAGCTTCCTTCGATAACATCACATACTAAATTGAGCGCAATCACTGAGGATATATTTACGTTGAACGGAGCGATATGTCTGCCGCCGCCGTCTGGGTCATTATTGTGTTTGAGGATTTTTATTTCCCCTGATGCTGTTTTTTTCCATGCATCATGAATTATTTTAAAACCAACATCGATGGTGTCACTGAGAAGTTTTTTTAGTTCCGGTACGTTATATCCCGGTAGTTTGAATGTGGGGATATCTTCAACGCGGATTTTATATTCTGATGCAAATGTTGTTCTCGATGTGGGATTACTGTCACCTAATACCACTTGAATGATTTTTAGGTTAAATACTTCCATATCGTCGATAATTTTGTTGCATGTTTCTACGACGCTGATAAATTCATCTCGGGTGAGAGAGCCGGATTTAAGAGATATTAACAACAGCGATAAATCATTATTCATTGCTGTGAAATTTTTAATGATTTCAGGTTCGTTAACAAAATGATATCCATCCTCTTCTTTTCTAATTGCGTAGTATCCGAAATAAAAAAAATCTGTAGGTATCCTGTATTCTTTATAACTCTTTATTGGATTATCAGGTTTTATTCTGTCGGTGATATAATCAGTTTTTTGTGGTTCTGGTAAATCAACGGTTTTTCCCCCTGGTGGTAATTCAGGCCATCCTAATACGGTTCTAATAGAACTCTGATAGATATCTACGACGTATCCTTCTGAGTTTATTTCAATGGCAGATGATAGCGTCGGTTCATGAACTGTTATAGCTATTTTTGACTCTACTCCAGTAATCGATTTTATTCTACGCGCGAATTCATCATTGATTTGTTCGATTTGGTATGACCCTGTTGGTATCGAAACAACTTTCCAGTCTGGGGTTCCGTCGTCTTTATTCTTATTTGCAAACACTAAAGAATTATTGGGTTGTTGACCACCAAATGATTTTGATCTGATATTAGGCCAACTGTGGTATACTCGTAATTTTGCTAGCGCTATCTCCTTCACTGGAACCGGAGAGGGGAAATTCACACTGAATTCTGGTTTCGTTGATGTTATTGATATCATGCTTGTTTGTACTGGGTTCGTGTTCTCCACTATTCGTTGAAGTAATTCCTGCGGTGTCGTCATTATATTCATGTTGTATTTCTAATTTTGGTATCGAGGAATCATAAATACTGACCATCACCGAGAACTCACAATCTGGTAATGTTGATATTATTGAGATCATTTTGTTTTTTGGGTTCGTGTTTTCTGATTCCATCTGTGTTGTCATTGTTATTATACTCATGTTGTTGCTCTAATTTCGATATTGTAGAATTAAAAATACTGACCATCTCTGAGAATTCACAATCTGATATAATCGTATTATCGAGTGACGATGATATCATCAATGATAATTGCGAGTATGCGGTTGATGCAATATGAAATTGAAGTAAGTAATTCTGCAGTTTACTCTGGCTGCATGATGATATCTTTTTTGCTATCCCGGTTGATATACCCCCGATTGTAGCCACCGCAGAAATGCAAATTGGAACTACAACCGGGGCAATCATTGTAACCGATGCAAGTATTATTCCGGCGCCAGTGAGAACGCTTGACACCGAGTATATAATAACATCAATTGCGGTGATTCTTCGTCGGTATTTTTTTATTTTTATTTGATACTCCTCGGCGAGGGTTTTGAGTCTAGTCTGAAATTCTCTGACCTGATCATAGCGACATTGAGTTGATGACAAAGTCATTGTTGTTATTTTAAAAAAGCTAGCGTTTTCAATTGTGAAATCCTTTCAATTTAGTTATTTACTTAAATCCGCTACGAATTCAACATACCAGGTTACTGAAACCCCAATCAAATTTTTATCAGTAGCTGTTATAGTGAACTTTTCAGTTGTATCCTTGTCGATGATCGTTGAAATCGTATTATTAACCCCGGATGAACTCGACGATGATATATTAAATTGAGTTAATGGTGTTACTAGTGTTAATCGATAAATACCCTTAACGGTTGCAGTGATATTTAATTTGTTGTTTGTAGGTGTCCACTCAAATGATCCGTGTTGGATTGTGTATACCACGTTGTTGGTTTTCTCATGAGGAATTTTTGTTTTTTCAATGATTGTTATCATCCTCGAAAAATCACCTTTGACGGCTTCGATGAAGTTTTTCGTCTCATCGATGGATTTTTTAATATCAGGGAGTTTTATTTCTATTTTATCCAACTGGGTTCCAATAAATTTATCAATGATATTTCTACGAAATGATATAAACTGTTTTCCGTTTTCTTCAATTTTAGATTCAAGTGTTTTTATTACAACTATAGAATTGTTTAACTCATCGTTGATAGTTTTTAATCGATCTGTAATCGTCGAAATGAGTACACCCGGTTTGAGTTTACCCTGATCGGAAAATAACGCAACGGTGTTCTCGATTGCGTTTTGTTGTTTAACTAAAATATCATCCAGAGAAATATTACTGGTTTTCAATTTACCCTGTTTGTCCTGAAATACAACTATTTCATTCGGGTCAACACTTTTTAAATTTAACGTCTCAGCGATTTCATCTTTAATTTTTTTTGTTATATCCTTGATAGAATCAGGGGTTGCTACGCCATCGGGTTTGGGTTTCAAAGATCTCCCCCAAATATCAATCATGTTATTGTAAAACTCTTTCTCTCTTTAAAATCGTTTCGATTTCCAGCGATTGCTGGTGTATTCATTCACGACAACATGTGGTGGTTTTCCGCTTGGGTTACTCAAGGAGTTAGAAATAGCGTCAAGGACATTTAATACTTCGCTGCCACATATTGGTGGGTCAATCATCGTTTGTGTTGGTAGCGTAGAATACCAAGTCTTCATTGGAAGGGTTTTTATATAACGCAAAAACTCTTTTGGTGGGGCTAATCCATATGAATCAAAATAGACAATCCCACGTGGATCAATAGCGTATGCAACCCAGTGAGTTCCAGGTCCGGTGCTGTTATCGAGATTAATAATACCTGTTTCAGTTTTGTTTGGTTGATGTGGTAATTGATCCTTCATAAAAACACCTCTGAAATTTTTAATCGCCAGCTTTTTAGCAGCATCCATTAAATCAAAATTGGACATAGGAATCTTCGATTCCCGAATTAATAAATCGTTCCTGGTAGTCTTAGACCCTTTCCGCTGTACCACGAATACGGGGTTCCTGGTAGTCTTAGACCCAATCCGTGAACGGATCGTCCCTTTTTTTTATACCCCTTCCCCGTTGCTTTCTGTAGTGCCATCCCTGCTGCAGTACCAACAGCCCCTAACGCCGCCGCCTTAGCCACCGCTGGGGCTGCTGCTGCAATCAATGCTGGTATCGCAGCTAACAACGGGAATATACCGCCTGTTTTAATCATATTTTTGATAGCAGCCGCAGAAAGAGTAATCTGAACACCCTTTTTTGCTACTAGTGCATCATTGAAATGTTTCACCTGACGAGTTGTCAGCGATAGTTTATTTGCACCACCAGTCATTTGGTTGGGTTTCAACGTGATTGTGGTTCCACATTTTTTAGCCGATTCTGATTGCAATTTTTTGATTTGACCAGGAGTTAACGCAACACTAATAACACTATATGACATTATACATAATTGATTGATTCTAAATCGTTTACAATTTCAATTACATGTTTTCCACTGGTGCATCTACCACTCTCATTCTTCCACCAACACCTTCAAGTAGCATTGATTTATCACTGAGAATGACAGCAACCGCTCTATAATTAGCAATACCACCAGGACGGGTTACACGGGCTCTAAAGTGTATATCAACGACAGATTGTCTCATCAAATCGAGATGTTCCAGTGAGAAGTAATAGATCGGATAGAGGCTTTTAAAATCCAATTGTGATATTTGCAAACCAGTATCCACATTTAGATCACGTGCCATAAATGACAACAGGTTATGATATACACGTGCAATATGGTTGTGAGTGTAATCAAGTTGTATATCCTCAGATGGTTCCTGTTGTCCGTTTATTCTCAGTGAGACCTCTCTAACACCTAACTGATCAAATATCATATGGCTTCGTTCTTGATTACCAACTCGTGCATTATTCTGTAACGCCACAAATATATGACGTGGAGCTGAAACCCCTTGTTTTGATGCCAGATGCCAAGTAAATATATCATCAACATTATCCTGTTTGATATCAGTGGTCACTGATAACCAACTCAACAATGATTTTCCTCCTTGTTCCATAAATGACAACAATTTTTCTTCTGCTGTGATTGATGGAGTTAACACTGGCATCCACAATGCTAGTTTTGTTAAAATGACTTTACCATCAGCAACACCAGCATCATGCCATATTGCATCATTATCAGTACCCTTTCGTACAAGCGCTACTGTGTGTTTAGCTCCATAAATAACTTTTCGGACGTTTCTACAAAATCCGAATATATGATGCAGTGGAATAGCACATGAAAATCGTCGATGCTGCCCATGCAACATTGCTACACGTGTTGCAAATCCTAGGTTGTAGTTAATGATATTATTTATGACATCAAAAGTACCAGCTGGTCTTGTATATCCGGCTGGTGCTGGATCAACTGCGGTATCTTGTGTTGCCTTGACTCTAGAATACTGGTTGTGTTCAGGGTGATCAGTGATATCCTTAGAAAACATCATAGATGGACCCGCTGATCTTGAATAATCATCAGAATATCTCGCTAACCCAATTATTGTTGTTGCAACATCAACTTCACGGTCAATGGATTCAATTTCTTTTCCATCAATGAGATATCTAGCGCTTTCAAATAACGCCATTATGCCGTTATTAACAAAACCAACTCGTGTAGTTGGGTTTATGTCATATGGGGTATCAGCTGCAACATTTGTTACAAGTTCTCCTTCGATTTCGATAAATGCCTCACACGGTAGGAAGTATTTACTGGTATCATGAACTTGAAGTTCAATTCGCGATCGGAGATCTGGTTGTACTGCGTGATAAGAATAAAATTGAAAATCGCGTACAGAATCATCCTTGCCAACTGGGGCGTCTATATCAAATGCTGGATCAGGTGACCTTTTGAACATTTTATTCTATTTATCAGAGTCTAAATCGCGATTTCCCATTTCATCGTCGTGTTTTTTTAAAGCCACTTCCTGCTATCATGTTTGCTATCATGTTATTTTGGTCCTCTTGATTTATCAAGGGAGTCACCATCGACGCTAATTTTTCATCTACTGCGTTATTTATAATTCTACTAACACTCGCAGGCATTTCTGCTGTAGACGGTAACGGTTTCTTTTTTCGTCTCACTAGCGCTGTTAATTTATTCTTCGCAGTTGAAAACGCTTTTCCAGCAAGATCTCCAACAGCACCAATACCCTTATCACGAATAACATCAATGGCTTTCATTCCTAGTTGTTTAGCTAACGGCATCACTTTTGGAGCCATTCTCGCAAATAACCCTGCAATGGTATTGCCTAAACCATCTCCGTAGTATGCTCTATAAACCGGAAACCGTGAATTAACTACGTAGACGGGGGTTGGTTTATCATGATTGTAGTGTATGATCATTATTTTAAATCAGAAACAATTTTTCAATTGTTATTTATCTAATCGATTCAGTCACTATGATAACCATGGACGGTTTCACCGTCTACTAACTCGCCAATGAAATCTCGATATGTGCTGATATCCATGATACCACCCTGAAATAATCGTCTACAGATATCAGCTGCTTCATTAATTATTTCCGGTGAGTTATTTCCAGCTCGGAAACCTCCTACAAGAACTTCTAATCGTGATATATCATTGATAACACTACCAGGACATGTCGTGGTAGAGTCAAAGACATCATTTGGATTTCCAATCGAATATCCTTTTCCGCTTGTTTCCTTAGTTGTACCAGTTGCGCCTTCACTATCATCAAGTAATTGCCTTTGTCGGCCTCGTTCTTGTTGTTTTTGTATACCATAACTATCAACTCCTATTTTAAAAGTTCTGTACTCAACTGTATCCTTTTTCAAATTACCAGTAATCCCCTTATTCGTTTTATACAACCAATTAACCCAGTCGTCTCGGCTTATTCTACTGTTTTTATACTCGTCTTTTAAAAAGTCCTTTTTAGAATCAAAGCTTTTGGCGGCGAAATCACCAAAGGTCGTATAATCCTTGAGTTTCTCCAATTGAGGTTTTTTTATTTGTGTTATAGCTGCTTCGGTGAGTTTGTCTATAAAGGGGATACCTCTTGGGGTGACGACATCAACAGGTTGTGGTTCAGGTGTAGAAACTCTTTGAGTTTCAGGCGCAGAATCATCAATATCAGCTAGTCGTTCATACTCGCGTTGAGTTTTTATATCACTGGATAACTGTTGTATCCCTGCGCGTGTTTGTCCGGTCTCTGCTGCTATCTTTTCAAGCGTATCAAGCAGCGGCGCCTTCTTTACTCGTTCTCGCTCAGGAATATCTCCATATATCGCTGCTTCAGTTAGCTTTTTCACATCTTTGGTCGCACTTGTTATCGGAGAAAACAGTTGTTCACTTGACACAGAAAAGTCAGTCTGCGCTTGTTGTCGTTGTTGTAGTTTATTCCGTACAGAGTCACGAATTGGTACAAATCTCTTAATTGCATCTAATCGTTCACGAGCCAATCGGGTTGTTAATGCTTCATTGACCATTATTTGAAATCAGAAACAATTTTTCAATTGTAAAACAATTTTTCAATCCCGACCTAACACCATCGGATGGTCATGGAAGTGTTATTTCATCCTATAACGGCTTCTATCAATGATGGCGAAAGTCACATAATTGCTATAAATAATAATAATACTGTGACTTTCCTCATTCTAGTTTTGATCAATCCGAACCAACCATCAATTTTTTATTTACTGATTTTGACATTATCAATCAAAAAATGCTAAAAAAAATGAAAATCTCTATGAGGGACGGTCACAATCAAATAATGATAAATAGTCGGTCAATCAAATAATGATAAATGGTCAATCAAAATTGTTCATTTTCTTGAATTAACGCCCGTAGGTTTCTAACTTTAGAATTAACCTCCTTTTTCAATTCGTATTCGTACCCCAATTCTTTTCGTATTCGTTCTACGATGGTATATAACGGAGCTAACACACTTACGTCACTGGAGAATGCGAGAGAGTCCTTAATAGAATTCTGAATTCTTTTGATGAGTGCATACTTCTTTGGTAGCATGTATTTATTGTTGTTAACTCCGTATTCTATATCCTGAAAATCAGACATGATTTGATCAGGATTTAACCCATCTGATAGTTCAATATCCCAACCTTTCAATTTTGAAATCTCGGATATGATGCTATTCATGTTTTCAGAATTCATTATTCTATAGCAATGACATATTTCTAAATGAAAAATATGACGTATTAGACGTAACTAAATTTAATTTTCTGTCCGCGATTTTTTGAAAACGCAGATCGATAAACCCCCTCTGCAACATATCGTACTGAGGGTGGACAAATATCGAAGTGCCTACCGGCTTCATATAATGATTGAAATATTTTTTCTTCGTTAGTTATCGTATTCAAAGATTTCACAGGTCTCGCTTTTTTCGAGTATTTCCCAGTCCCCCCTCGTTCGGTATTCTCACTTTGTGTAACAGCCTGCAGATTTGATAAAGAATTGTTTTTCGGATTAGAATCGATATGATCAATGACAGAATCATCCTCGATCAATCCATGGAAACACTCGTACACGAAACGATGATTGAGATATTTCTTCTTTCCAGCACCAAACATCAAATACCCCATACCATTATCCCACCCAACTGGTTTCTTCAGTCTGCGGTTTCTTACAACACCATCACTGGATGCTTCATAATTTGTGATCACAGGATGTTGTCTGAATTCTTGGTTCATTCGTATATATAATACTATTGTTTGTCTAATTCATTGTTTGGTTTAATGATAAATCTTTCGATGTAGTCTTGAGGAGTTCTTATGATTTTATCCCTGATACTGACTTTGTCAGCGTCAAGAATACTGACTTTGTCAGCGTCAAGAATACTGACTTTGTCAGCGTCAGGGTCATAATTTCTGATTGATTGTCCATTTTTTATTCTTTTATCATAATAACGCTTCAATTCCCTATATCGTTTACCACCACAATTCAAACACAACCGTGATTTCCCCCTAACCCCAACTCCACATAGAATACAGGGTAACGGACCAAGGCTTCCACGACGAAAGCTTTGCATATGATACCCACAAAACTCACTTCTGCATGATTTGTTACACGGGATTACTGATCCAATCATAAGCCACTTGCAGTGATTCATTATATAAAAATCTTTCATTTAAATGCTTGTTTTAATTATAGCATGAGGGAGTTAAGGAAAACGCCTTCGAAAAATGCTGAATTCAATGTTGATAAAGAGTTTAAGAGATTATTAAAAATCAATCCTAGATTTAATCTCGATAGACCCAAAAAACGTATCAAACGTCCAAGAGACGGAAACATGAAAGAGTTTAAGAGATTATTAAAAATCAATCCTAGATTTAATCTCGATAGACCCAAAAAACGTATCAAACGTCCAAGAGACGGAAACATGAAAGAGTTTAAGAGATTATTGAAAATCAGTCCTAGATTTAATCTCGATAGACCCAAAAAACGTAACAAATTTAATCTCGATAAACCCAAAATCCTTCGGATTTCAAAAGCGTCCAAGAAATTACCCTGGAAGGATGCTCAATTCAATCTCGATATAGTCTCTGATACACCAAAGAATAAAATTCTTGATAAAGCCATGATTAATAAAATCAGAGATTGTTTCAATGAATTCAAGCGTGATGGAGCATCCTATTGTTGGTCAACATTTCGAATTGATGGTGTTGTTGACGCTACCATGAATGATGAAAAAGCAGCAGTGATAATTTCACATGTTGGGGAAAAACGGTATTTTTTCCGAATCAAATTCATTATCGAAGTCGATGGCAAATGGATTATTAAGGATAAATTTGAACCAATCCTCAAGAATAAAAAAGCTGTCATTGTGAGTAGAGATTCCAAACCAGGAATTCTAACCGGCATTGACAAACCATACTACGAAAGATCTTATCCCGTAACAGCAATGGTTTATGGGCTATATCCGTTAAATGATAAACCCGATATCGCAAAACTAGCTCCTATGAAATATTCGTCAGGGCTTAATTGTGTAGCAACACGGGTAATGGAGCACTTCACAAATGCATCCCGAGGAAATAAACTAACTGATCTAAGACGAAAAAAAATAACCGAGTGGGAACTGACAGTGAAACAGAACGGTGCAAAGATTTCTGATATAGCTAAGTTAGAAACATCATTAAGATTTCCAATAACAGTTATGACGATAACCGGAGAGGTTTTATACGAACCGAAATATAACAAAAATGGAGCACCAATACAGATTATTGATCATAACAAACACGCGTGGACACCTGCGGTAACAGTATTTCCACGAGAACGAACCGTGAAATATATCCCTAAGGAGTTCGTCGGGGATGTTTTCTATGAAGAGAGATTATTTGATGCTATTAATGCGTTGTGTAAGGATGATCCTGTGTCAGTGTGGTTACTTAGAAGTGATGAAGGATTCGATCAATTTGTAAAACCAAATGGTGAATTATATCGCGTTGAAGAATTAGATAACAGAATGAGAAAAATCGCTAATGATTTTTCACCGGAGAGTTTCCATGAAAAACTACTCACGGATAGTTTTACTATTCCATCAGTGGTAGCTCACTTCGCAAGAGAAAAAAACTCATGGCGTCCAACACGAAGTGATTTTCTTGAGGATGTTAAATCGAGTTGCGTCGAATTTGGTCATGGAGGATTGTGGAATACGAAATACTCACGTGATGGTATGATTTCAATTGATATAGCCGCGTGTTATCCCGGAAGTTTTCTCGGGTATGGGGAATGCGCTGAGTACTTCAAACGATTTGGACACCCCACGCATGAAATGACTCGTGTTGCGATTAATGGACCATTACCTGATTTTGATTTAACCGGATTCGCTCGTGTGATATCATTTGAATTAGCTACAGGGTTACATCCGTGTAGTTATGTTTGGCTCGGTAGACACCTATCTGAAAAGGCCTGGATGCCAATAGTGTTACTACGATATATGATTGATTGTGGTATGCTAATATCGTTGATTGTTTCCGAGGCTATTATATGCTATCGAGCTCAGAAAGAAGTTTGGCTACCACAACCCGATCTAGATCGTATAATCAACGAACTACGAAAACAATTCCCTGATTTCAATGAAGAAGAAATCATAAATTGGTCTAAGAAGTTATTTGAAATTAAAAAAGAACAAGCAAAAGATCTCGGACGAAGAATAATCGGTAAATTCACTCAAGGTGGACGGTACGACAACGCAAAATATTCTTCGCGGTTAATCACAGATGTCGCTGAATACGATTTTCTTGTAGCGGATTTAATGAAACAGGGAAAACTTGTATCCCGTAAGGATGCTTTTCTATCCAATGGTGAGAAATTAGGTACGGTTGTTACCTACTGTGATGGACATAATTCCCAGTACACACATTTGAGAAGTTCAATGCTAGCCTATGCTTCTATTAATCTATTTTCGATGATAAATAGATTTCCTAATACCGCGGTTAGAGTGGCCACTGATTCGATGTATATACACAATAAATACAAATCAGTTGTAGCGGCATTCACAGATCCCGAAGAAAATTGGGGGCGTTGGCGATTTAAAAAGGAGATGCTACATGAGTATTGTGAATCCGCAGACGTTGCCATGGATGATAAATATCTTTGTTGTAACCGTATTGAAAATCAATCAGAATTTTCTAATGCACCACCGGTATCTGATCCAATCTGTAGATATAAAACAGTTTATTTAAACGGTTGTGGTGGGTCAGGAAAGACAACTCGTGCAATTGAATTATTTCGTCGTGGTGGAAATACTTGTATTTCTACTAACATGATTGTGCTAACACCGACTCACAGACTCGCCAGAGAGATGATACAGCGAGGGGTAAATGCTTGTACTTACCATAGTTTCTTTCGATGGAAGGGTGACAAATGGACTCCTGAGCGTATGGGTGATAAATTCATTCCTGAAATCATAATCTGGGATGAAATATGCACAGTGTCATTAGATGTATTACAAACATTTCTTGAGTGGTTGTTAAACAAAAACACAAAAGTCGTCATGTGCGGTGATCACGGCCAACCACCACCATTTGTCGGTGCATCTCCACATGAATGGCTAAGGGGTTTTGTAGACTACTATGAAGAAATCACCACTGATTATAGATCACTTGATGAACGATTACGAGAATTTAAGAAACTAATTAGATTACAACCGGATAGAATCCAATGCGAAATAGCGCGTGAAGTGATTTCAGAAACTCAAATAAACGATTTCTGGGAAACATGGAGACCAAATGATTTGATAATTGCAAGTAGAAAAATAGTCAGGGATACACTTCAGATGAAGTTATTTGAATTGCATAAAGAAAAATTTGCAACGCTTCCAGTACCCCTTTGTTATAGGCCATCGGATACACGAAAACAGAACATTGAAGTTGATATTCCAGGACAGAGTGAAAAACAAATTCTCGTATTAAATGATATTGTGCTGGTTGATATCAATGTCGTTGAAGATGCATTGCGTGCTAATAAATCCCCGTGGACGCTAGGATACGCAGCAACAATACACTCTTCACAGGGATTGACTATATCGGATACAATTGTTTGGATGGTGGATAATCACATCGAATGGTCGAATTTAGTCTATCTCGCAGTATCCAGAGTACGAAAAATAAATCAACTTCGAAGAGTTGTTTTCGATGATAATGACACAACAATAAGTGATATTGATGTTAAAATTATTGATAAAAAACTCTCCGGTTACAAACAACAGGATAAAAAAAAACAACGAGAATTTGATATTGATGCTGAATTAATAATTACGCTGAAGAAACAACAGAATAATCACTGCGCGAGTTGCAATTGTATAATGCGTTGGCAGTATTCGGATAAGGATCCTCGCCAATTCACCGTAGACAGAAAAAATAACAATCTCGGTCATGTCAGAAACAATGTGATGTTGACTTGTCTTGAGTGCAATAGACGCAACGGTGCTAGTTAAGACCATGCGGTGGCAATTGAGTATCCTCGGGAATTACCTGTAGTTGTTGTCGAGTAAAACCCCGCTGAGGGGCAGTTGAATCCAGTTTATAGACTGGAGGTCTACCAGTTGATCGTGTTATACTAGATATCTTATGCGTAGTGACGCTCCAAATAGGATCAGTAGCCCTTTTTCTACCCCCTTCAAGCTCTCCTGGTTCGTATAAGTACCTCACAATGACATTACTACCAAGAATTGGTTCTTTGAAATCTTTTTGTGGTTGTACGGGTATTGACTTCTTTTTAATCGCGTTGATAGGTTTCATGTTGATTGTTCTAGTAATCTCGTTATTCAGTGCAGTAATCACAGATGGTAATCTTTTGACCCATTCACGGGATCGCTTTTCTTGGATGAATTCTTTTGCGTATTGATATCCAAATAACCGCTCAGCAATCGTCCGATTAAATCGTTCGACAATGGCCTGATCGCGATGTAGTGCAGTATGCCCTCGTCGTATGGTGACATTATGATTTTTCATTGTAGATAACACTGCACCCTGAAATTCCTTGCCAGGATCAACCTGCAATAGATTTGGCCAGTGCAGAGGACCTCGTCGATAAATCCTTTCAAATGCAGAAGCGACTTCAGTGGCTGATTTTGTTTTTAACGGTTCTGCTTCTTTGTATCGACTTGCAATATCAACTACGGTTAAAGCGTATTTGTAACCACGATCATGTGGCAGAAATAATATATCAGCCTGATGAACTTCATTAGGAGCGGTCACATCAAAATGCGAGAATTGAATTTGTTTAGGCGGTGGTAGATAAATTTGCCATAGTGCCTGTTTGGATAACCAATTAGCCGCAGTGGTTTTTTTCACTTTTGCAGCGCTAGCGAGTTTATGGACTGCTGATTTACCCCTCCAGTATCCTCTTGGGGAATAATAAATTGATTCCATATTATTAATTACCGGCACCTAACATCAATTTACTTTTCATAGCCGATTTTATCAAAAATGAAGCCAATTTTTCTTTGAAGGATTTATCAGGAATAGCATTTAACGCATGAATTAATTTCACATCTGCGAGATGCCTGTGTTGCAGATTGCTGCTTTTATAAGCAACATCATGAAGGTGACAGGCCTTATCAATGGCGTTTATTGGTTCTTCACCGGGGTTGGGTTGATTTTGATTATTGAGTCTGATATCAAGTCTGGTTCCCGGTCCACAGTAGCTATATCCGGGAAGGTGCTTTTCTCCGGGGTACTTTGCCCATGGGGTTCCAGGGAGCTTTGCCAATTTGGCTGCGATATCACCTCCTCGTTTTTTTTTAAATCAGATTTCATTGACACAAATCTAAATTTCTTTGTACCACATTGCATGCATTTACCAGAAAGCGCTGATCGGTTATTTTTAGTTGTAACCGTCGTCACATCTTCTGTGCCAGTACGCGTTTTGCACTTCACACAATATAGATCCATAATTTATGTATAGAGATATGGATATAATTGATTTTTCAGCGACTAAAAGAAGAGAACCGGTTAAGCATCATGCAGCGCTACCAAACTCTATCCGGATGATTATAATCGGGCCATCTGGATCCGGTAAAACGCAATTGTTGCTCAATTTAATAATGAGATGGATGAAGTGGGATAAGTTGTATTTAATTGCTCCTAGCGTAGATGATCAACGATGTTATGAAGTGCTAAAAGATTTTAACGAGAATGCATCAGAAATTAGCGGTGAGAACGCCATTGATTTTATAACCGATATCGATGAAGCACCGAGTATTGATGATATTGATGGAGATATTAACAATTTAGTCGTATACGACGATATAATGTTGGATAAACAAAAAAATCCTGCTAGGATCTTTTCCCGTGGGCGTCACAAAAACACTGACGTGATATATGTCACTCAACGCTACACTCAGGTTCCAAAAGTCATCAGAGATAACTGCAATATTCTTTCTGTATTCAACGGCGTTGATACACATACGCTACGAAATATTTGGCAGACATGGTGTTCTGATATGGACTTCAATCAATTTCGAGATTTCTTTAGTCATGCTCAGTCAAAACCACACGGATTCGCAACAATAAATTTGCATGATCCTCGGACACGATATCGTATCGGACTGGATCAAATATTCGGTTAAAATCATTTTATTATTTTTTGTTAACCCAGTGATGAAATCACTAAGCAGCAGAGAGGGTGGATGACAACAAGTTGCGACCAAAATTAATTAAAAAATCGTAAAAATCTTCGTTTTCATTTTTTTAGTTAAAATGAGATTTCGTAGATTTCAACGAAATCCTACGGATCGTTTTAAGGATTCAATCAATTTTTTTTGTCTGAAAACGTTGTAGGATTCGCCATCTTTTGGTTGAAATGAGATTATAGGACGGCTCGTTTTAGGATTTCAATCAAATTTTGTCTAAAAACGTTGTAGGATTCACCCTCTCTGCTGCTCTTTTTGAAACCCTTTACCCCCCTTGGATTTGGTTCATACTTGGTTTATTGGATGCGCACCATTGGATAGTACGTCACCATACTTTAAAACCGGTTCCCACCATTTTTTTCAGCATGACTTTTGATGAAAAACGGACTTTTTGGTTTTTCATGTTATGGATCAGTTGGGCTTAGATAAAAGCTGTTGAAACCCTTTACCCCGCTTGGATTTGGTTAATACTTGGTTTATTGGATGCGCACCATTGGATAGTACGTCACCATACTTTAAAACCGGTTCCCACCATTTTTTTCAGCATGACTTTTGATGAAAAACGGACTTTTTGGTTTTTCATGTTTTGGATCAGTTGGGCTTAGATAAAAGCTTTTTGAAACCCTTTACCCCGCTTGGATTTGGTTAATACTTGGTTTATTGGATGCGCACCATTGGATAGTACGTCACCATACTTTAAAACCGGTTCCCACCATTTTTTTCAGCATGACTTTTGATGAAAAACGGACTTTTTGGTTTTTCATGTTATGGATCAGTTGGGCTTAGATAAAAGCTGTTGAAACCCTTTACCCCGCTTGGATTTGGTTAATACTTGGTTTATTGGATGCGCACCATTGGATAGTACGTCACCATACTTTAAAACCGGTTCCCACCATTTTTTTCAGCATGACTTTTGATGAAAAACGGACTTTTTGGTTTTTCATGTTATGGATCAGTTGGGCTTAGATAAAAGCTTTTTGAAACCCTTTACCCCGCTTGGATTTGGTTAATACTTGGTTTATTGGATGCGCACCATTGGATAGTACGTCACCATACTTTAAAACCGGTTCCCACCATTTTTTTCAGCATGACTTTTGATGAAAAACGGACTTTTTGGTTTTTCATGTTATGGATCAGTTGGGCTTAGATAAAAGCTGTTGAAACCCTTTACCCCGCTTGGATTTGGTTAATACTTGGTTTATTGGATGCGCACCATTGGATAGTACGTCACCATACTTTAAAACCGGTTCCCACCATTTTTTTCAGCATGACTTTTGATGAAAAACGGACTTTTTGGTTTTTCATGTTATGGATCAGTTGGGCTTAGATAAAAGCTTTTTGAAACCCTTTACCCCGCTTGGATTTGGTTAATACTTGGTTTATTGGATGCGCACCATTGGATAGTACGTCACCATACTTTAAAACCGGTTCCCACCATTTTTTTCAGCATGACTTTTGATGAAAAACGGACTTTTTGGTTTTTCATGTTATGGATCAGTTGGGCTTAGATAAAAGCTGTTGAAACCCTTTACCCCGCTTGGATTTGGTTAATACTTGGTTTATTGGATGCGCACCATTGGATAGTACGTCACCATACTTTAAAACCGGTTCCCACCATTTTTTTCAGCATGACTTTTGATGAAAAACGGACTTTTTGGTTTTTCATGTTATGGATCAGTTGGGCTTAGATAAAAGCTTTTTGAAACCCTTTACCCCGCTTGGATTTGGTTAATACTTGGTTTATTGGATGCGCACCATTGGATAGTACGTCACCATACTTTAAAACCGGTTCCCACCATTTTTTTCAGCATGACTTTTGATGAAAAACGGACTTTTTGGTTTTTCATGTTATGGATCAGTTGGGCTTAGATAAAAGCTTTTTGAAACCCTTTACCCCGCTTGGATTTGGTTAATACTTGGTTTATTGGATGCGCACCATTGGATAGTACGTCACCATACTTTAAAACCGGTTCCCACCATTTTTTTCAGCATGACTTTTGATGAAAAACGGACTTTTTGGTTTTTCATGTTATGGATCAGTTGGGCTTAGATAAAAGCTGTTGAAACCCTTTACCCCGCTTGGATTTGGTTAATACTTGGTTTATTGGATGCGCACCATTGGATAGTACGTCACCATACTTTAAAACCGGTTCCCACCATTTTTTTCAGCATGACTTTTGATGAAAAACGGACTTTTTGGTTTTTCATGTTATGGATCAGTTGGGCTTAGATAAAAGCTTTTTGAAACCCTTTACCCCGCTTGGATTTGGTTAATACTTGGTTTATTGGATGCGCACCATTGGATAGTACGTCACCATACTTTAAAACCGGTTCCCACCATTTTTTTCAGCATGACTTTGATGAAAAACGGACTTTTTGGTTTTTCATGTTATGGATCAGTTGGGCTTAGATAAAAGCTGTTGAAACCCTTTACCCCGCTTGGATTTGGTTAATACTTGGTTTATTGGATGCGCACCATTGGATAGTACGTCACCATACTTTAAAACCGGTTCCCACCATTTTTTTCAGCATGACTTTTGATGAAAAACGGACTTTTTGGTTTTTCATGTTATGGATCAGTTGGCTTAGATAAAAGCTTTTTGAAACCCTTTACCCCGCTTGGATTTGGTTAATACTTGGTTTATTGGATGCGCACCATTGGATAGTACGTCACCATACTTTAAAACCGGTTCCCACCATTTTTTTCAGCATGACTTTTGATGAAAAACGAACTTTTTGGTTTTTCATGTTATGGATCAGTTGGGCTTAGATAAAAGCTGTTGAAACCCTTTACCCCGCTTGGATTTGGTTAATACTTGGTTTATTGGATGCGCACCATTGGATAGTACGTCACCATACTTTAAAACCGGTTCCCACCATTTTTTTCAGCATGACTTTTGATGAAAAACGGACTTTTTGGTTTTCATGTTATGGATCAGTTGGGCTTAGATAAAAGCTTTTTGAAACCCTTTATCCCGCTTGGATTTGGTTAATACTTGATTTATTGGATGCGCACCATTGGATAGTACGTCACCATACTTTAAAACCGGTTCCCACCATTTTTTTCAGCATGACTTTTGATGAAAAACGGACTTTTTGGTTTTTCATGTTATGGATCAGTTGGGGTTAGATAAAAGCTGTTGAAACCCTTTACCCCGCTTGGATTTGGTTAATACTTGGTTTATTGGATGCGCACCATTGGATAGTACGTCACCATACTTTAAAACCGGTTCCCACCATTTTTTTCAGCATGACTTTTGATGAAAAACGGACTTTTTGGTTTTTCATGTTATGGATCAGTTGGGCTTAGATAAAAGCTTTTTGAAACCCTTTACCCCGCTTGGATTTGGTTAATACTTGGTTTATTGGATGCGCACCATTGGATAGTACGTCACCATACTTTAAAACCGGTTCCCACCATTTTTTTCAGCATGACTTTTGATGAAAAACGGACTTTTTGGTTTTTCATGTTATGGATCAGTTGGGCTTAGATAAAAGCTGTTGAAACCCTTTACCCGCTTGGATTTGGTTAATACTTGGTTTATTGGATGCGCACCATTGGATAGTACGTCACCATACTTTAAAACCGGTTCCCACCATTTTTTTCAGCATGACTTTTGATGAAAAACGGACTTTTTGGTTTTTCATGTTATGGATCAGTTGGGCTTAGATAAAAGCTTTTTGAAACCCTTTACCCCGCTTGGATTTGGTTAATACTTGGTTTATTGGATGCGCACCATTGGATAGTACGTCACCATACTTTAAAACCGGTTCCCACCATTTTTTTCAGCATGACTTTTGATGAAAAACGGACTTTTTGGTTTTTCATGTTATGGATCAGTTGGGCTTAGATAAAAGCTGTTGAAACCCTTTACCCCGCTTGGATTTGGTTAATACTTGGTTTATTGGATGCGCACCATTGGATAGTACGTCACCATACTTTAAAACCGGTTCCCACCATTTTTTTCAGCATGACTTTTGATGAAAAACGGACTTTTTGGTTTTTCATGTTATGGATCAGTTGGGCTTAGATAAAAGCTTTTTGAAACCCTTTACCCCGCTTGGATTTGGTTAATACTTGGTTTATTGGATGCGCACCATTGGATAGTACGTCACCATACTTTAAAACCGGTTCCCACCATTTTTTTCAGCATGACTTTTGATGAAAAACGGACTTTTTGGTTTTTCATGTTATGGATCAGTTGGGCTTAGATAAAAGCTGTTGAAACCCTTTACCCCGCTTGGATTTGGTTAATACTTGGTTTATTGGATGCGCACCATTGGATAGTACGTCACCATACTTTAAAACCGGTTCCCACCATTTTTTTCAGCATGACTTTTGATGAAAAACGGACTTTTTGGTTTTTCATGTTATGGATCAGTTGGGCTTAGATAAAAGCTTTTTGAAACCCTTTACCCGCTTGGATTTGGTTAATACTTGGTTTATTGGATGCGCACCATTGGATAGTACGTCACCATACTTTAAAACCGGTTCCCACCATTTTTTTCAGCATGACTTTTGATGAAAAACGGACTTTTTGGTTTTTCATGTTATGGATCAGTTGGGCTTAGATAAAAGCTGTTGAAACCCTTTACCCCGCTTGGATTTGGTTAATACTTGGTTTATTGGATGCGCACCATTGGATAGTACGTCACCATACTTTAAAACCGG
>JARLTB010000531.1:0-125613 GCA_030141615.1 Unio pictorum
CATTTTCCAACCACGGCCGGTTTCTCCTGCGGAACTTGTGCCGTTAGTCCGTCCGCAATTCCTCGTAGCAAACCCTTCTCTGACTGTTACTGATAAATGGTGGTTTGCCCGATGTCCTATTTCTAATAATTCTATTAGTTATTTTCAAAGTATTATCCAGCTATATACCGCTAAAAAAATCCGTACCCAACGGCTTATTACTTACTAGGTAATGACTACTAATTTGTATAGAAAATAAAATTTAAATACCGACCAGCCGAAAATTTCATCTGGATCTATACCTTTCAATACATTTTTTTATACCATATATAACGGTATATTTTGTGTCCGTTTGCCCTAGTCTAACGAATACTTCTCGGGCTAGGATATAACGTATATAATACTTAATTGTAATCGGTATTACGTTAACATTTAAGGTTATACCAAACCCATCCTACCAGCCGAATGTTTTAAGGTGGAATTTTGCCACTACTAGGCCTCTATATTCCACATACTCCAACCACGGCCGGTTTCTCCTGCGGAACTTGTGCCGTTAGTCCGTCCACAGTTCCTCGTAGCAAACCCTTCATTGAGTGTTACTGATAACTGGTGGTATGCCCGCTGTCCTATTTCTAATAATTCTTTAAGTTAATACAATACTACTCGCCATAAATATACAAATGGAAACGCTCTACGTAATGGTATCATACACACTAGGAAATGACGATTAATTATTAAGATAGCTACATTGAAACTAACGTCATACTATACAATTTTCGGACGATATAGTCAATTGATATATATTATTATTATTATATTACAACATCTCTTTGTATAAATTTTGTCTGATTTCCGTGGTCAATAGAGTAGTTATCTGGCTACATAGTAACGTATATAATATAAGATTTGGATCAGTAATGTGAGTAAAATTCACGACCCTACTCCGCCTGTTATTCTAATTTGTATGTGTAGTTTCACGGGTGGAATTTTGCACGTACTACTACCCCCAATTCCAGGTCATCAAACCAAATCCGCGATATTTGCAATTGCAATTTAGTTCGTGTAAAACCTATATCTATTTATTAATTTTTTCAAAATCCAATAATCTATTGCATACACTGTCTTATTACCTTCCAAATAAGTACATGTGCATAACATTTACTCTATGTGATTTAATAATAATTGATCATAACGAACCCCTATCGTTTGCTACCATTTTCGGTGCATTATTTTAAATTTAAAATTATTAATGCTGACATTTCCATGCAAGTTTTAATAACAATATTATTGAAATTTTATTATATCGAGTATCTTACGCCCGGAAATGATGACCTCAGTCTTGTATGTAGTATACTTATAAAAATACAGACATACCAAATTGCCGTTTCATTGTGTTGTTGATATCGTTTGTCTGTATAGACTATTTTTACTTATTAAGTTTTTAAGAACAATAACACATCACCAGGTAGGTAATTTTATTTCGCGTATTTTGACACATCGATCGCCTAATTCGTTCATCAATTAAGTCTTGAAACCAGTATATTCCCAAATAACCCGACTATATCAGTCTTTTGTCCGACCCAAGCAAAATGAGACATTTTTAAATTATCTCAAAAACTACTTAAACTATTGTCACATACTTGGTACCATTTGAAAGGTAATTCAATTGTGAATCTAGTGACACCACAGTCATTAATTTATTTAGTAAGATGAAGATTTATTTTACGTCCGACCACGTCCGACCCAAGGTGGAACTTGCAAAGTCTGGTTTTAATGGGTTTGACGGAAATCGTCCGGCAAAGTCCGTATAAGTCCGTAATCCGGGGCGGACCGTTACCGGAAGTAGTGGAACCTAACATCAAGGACCGTCCCTCACGTATCTCACGAAGTGCTTGTCTCCGTGCCCCGACCCACTGGCTACTACTGGCAAGTGAAAAGGCCATCTCGCGCAAGACCCTGTTGAGCTTGACCCAAGTTTGGAGTGGAAGAATTTTGGCCATATTTTGGCCAATCGTGGCCATATTTTGGCCATTACAGTGTACAAAAATTTGCACAGTTGTGCAAAAAGTCGCACAGTTGTGCAAAAAGTCGCATACATGGAAAATGAAGGAAATAGCGTATTTAAAGCGAAATAAATGTGTTGGAGGTGAATATAGATACATTTGAAGCGGAATGGAATGGGTATATTAAATTTGAAATTTGTACAGATTTCATTGATTTTGTCGAATGTATGAAGTGTGCAAAAATTTGCACAGTTGTGCAAAAAGTCGCACACATGGAAAATGAAGGAAATAGCGTATTTAAAGCGAAATAAATGTGTTGGAGGTGAATATAGATACGTTTGAAGCGGAATGGAATGGGTATATTAAATTTAAAATTTCAAATTTCAAATTTGAAGGCATTTCATGTGAATTTGTACAGATTTCACTGATTTTGTCGAATGTATGAAGTGTGCAAAAAATTGCTCACCTAACAAATGAATCGATTCATATGAAAAGAGAGCGGAATACTAATATAATCCGCTAATTAATGTCTAAAATACAATGAAAATTGAATTTCATGGCGTTTTCACCGTCCGATGCGTCTCTGCCTGCCCTATCCGACGGTGCGTTGCATGTCACCGTGTTCCCAAGGGCACAGCCCACAACTTCAATCAACCGAATGTCGCGCCATCAAAAATAGCATAGTACCATCCGTCTGCTACCTCCTACGGACGAACGGACGGTTCGACTTGATCGGGCTTTTCACCGGCAGATGCCTATCGTCAAGACCTACATGCCGCTGCCTTGTACATGACTAGCTCTTGTAACTCTAGAGAAACGGGCGTTTCAGCAATCCTTTAAAAACACTGACCTTGAAGCCTCTTATGGCCGCCTTACAGGGGATAAACGAACGGACGTTCCTATTGTCATGCCGTTTGCAATGCCATGTGCGTCTCCTTCAGGCCGACATAACGAGGCATGGCACGTTTCAATCGGAGCAACGGCCTAGGAGAAAGCAAGAAAAAAGCCAATGTCGCGCTATGCGATAAGTACCATCCGTTTACTACCTCGCACGGTCTAGGGGAGACAACTCCAAGAAATGTAGCGCCTTCAAAACTCGGAGGGTACCCTCCGTCTGCTCCCTCGCACGGACGAACAGACCATCCGATTTTCATGGCATTTTCACCGTCCGATGCGCCTCAGCCTGCCCTATCCGATGGTTTGTGACATGTCACCGTTTTTGCAATGGCCCAGTCCACAACTTCAATCAACCGAATGTCGCGCCTTGAAAACGTGGAGGGTACCCTCCGTCGGCTACCTCGCACGGACGAACGGACCATCCGATTTTCATGGAGTTTTCACCGTCCGATGCGTCGCAACCTACCCTATCCGACGGTGTCTGGTATGTAACGGACTTTTTTGTTTTTCATGTTATGGATCAGTTGGGCTTAGATAAAAGCTGTTGAAACCCTTTACCCCGCTTGGATTTGGTTAATACTTGGTTTATTGGCTGCGCACCATTGGATAGTACGTCACCATACTTTAAAACCGGTTCCCACCATTTTTTTCAGCATGACTTTTGATGAAAAACGGACTTTTTTGTTTTTCATGTTATGGATCAGTTGGGCTTAGATAAAAGCTGTTGAAACCCTTTACCCCGCTTGGATTTGGTTAATACTTGGTTTATTGGCTGCGCACCATTGGATAGTACGTCACCATACTTTAAAACCGGTTCCCACCATTTTTTTCAGCATGACTTTTGATGAAAAACGGACTTTTTTGTTTTTCATGTTATGGATCAGTTGGGCTTAGATAAAAGCTGTTGAAACCCTTTACCCCGCTTGGATTTGGTTAATACTTGGTTTATTGGCTGCGCACCATTGGATAGTACGTCACCATACTTTGAAACCGGTTCCCACCATTTTTTTCAGCATGACTTTTGATGAAAAACGGACTTTTTTGTTTTTCATGTTATGGATCAGTTGGGCTTAGATAAAAGCTGTTGAAACCCTTTACCCCGCTTGGATTTGGTTAATACTTGGTTTATTGGCTGCGCACCATTGGATAGTACGTCACCATACTTTAAAACCGGTTCCCACCATTTTTTTCAGCATGACTTTTGATGAAAAACGGACTTTTTTGTTTTTCATGTTATGGATCAGTTGGGCTTAGATAAAAGCTGTTGAAACCCTTTACCCCGCTTGGATTTGGTTAATACTTGGTTTATTGGCTGCGCACCATTGGATAGTACGTCACCATACTTTGAAACCGGTTCCCACCATTTTTTTCAGCATGACTTTTGATGAAAAACGGACTTTTTTGTTTTTCATGTTATGGATCAGTTGGGCTTAGATAAAAGCTGTTGAAACCCTTTACCCCGCTTGGATTTGGTTAATACTTGGTTTATTGGCTGCGCACCATTGGATAGTACGTCACCATACTTTAAAACCGGTTCCCACCATTTTTTTCAGCATGACTTTTGATGAAAAACGGACTTTTTTGTTTTTCATGTTATGGATCAGTTGGGCTTAGATAAAAGCTGTTGAAACCCTTTACCCCGCTTGGATTTGGTTAATACTTGGTTTATTGGCTGCGCACCATTGGATAGTACGTCACCATACTTTAAAACCGGTTCCCACCATTTTTTTCAGCATGACTTTTGATGAAAAACGGACTTTTTTGTTTTTCATGTTATGGATCAGTTGGGCTTAGATAAAAGCTGTTGAAACCCTTTACCCCGCTTGGATTTGGTTAATACTTGGTTTATTGGCTGCGCACCATTGGATAGTACGTCACCATACTTTGAAACCGGTTCCCACCATTTTTTTCAGCATGACTTTTGATGAAAAACGGACTTTTTTGTTTTTCATGTTATGGATCAGTTGGGCTTAGATAAAAGCTGTTGAAACCCTTTACCCCGCTTGGATTTGGTTAATACTTGGTTTATTGGCTGCGCACCATTGGATAGTACGTCACCATACTTTAAAACCGGTTCCCACCATTTTTTTCAGCATGACTTTTGATGAAAAACGGACGTTTTTGTTTTTCATGTTATGGATCAGTTGGGCTTAGATAAAAGCTGTTGAAACCCTTTACCCCGCTTGGATTTGGTTAATACTTGGTTTATTGGCTGCGCACCATTGGATAGTACGTCACCATACTTTAAAACCGGTTCCCACCATTTTTTTCAGCATGACTTTTGATGAAAAACGGACTTTTTTGTTTTTCATGTTATGGATCAGTTGGGCTTAGATAAAAGCTGTTGAAACAATTTACCCCGCTTGGATTTGGTTAATACTTGGTTTATTGGCTGCGCACCATTGGATAGTACGTCACCATACTTTAAAACCGGTTCCCACCATTTTTTTCAGCATGACTTTTGATGAAAAACGGACTTTTTTGTTTTTCATGTTATGGATCAGTTGGGCTTAGATAAAAGCTGTTGAAACCCTTTACCCCGCTTGGATTTGGTTAATACTTGGTTTATTGGCTGCGCACCATTGGATAGTACGTCACCATACTTTAAAACCGGTTCCCACCATTTTTTTCAGCATGACTTTTGATGAAAAACGGACTTTTTTGTTTTTCATGTTATGGATCAGTTGGGCTTAGATAAAAGCTGTTGAAACCCTTTACCCCGCTTGGATTTGGTTAATACTTGGTTTATTGGCTGCGCACCATTGGATAGTACGTCACCATACTTTGAAACCGGTTCCCACCATTTTTTTCAGCATGACTTTTGATGAAAAACGGACTTTTTTGTTTTTCATGTTATGGATCAGTTGGGCTTAGATAAAAGCTGTTGAAACCCTTTACCCCGCTTGGATTTGGTTAATACTTGGTTTATTGGCTGCGCACCATTGGATAGTACGTCACCATACTTTAAAACCGGTTCCCACCATTTTTTTCAGCATGACTTTTGATGAAAAACGGACTTTTTTGTTTTTCATGTTATGGATCAGTTGGGCTTAGATAAAAGCTGTTGAAACCCTTTACCCCGCTTGGATTTGGTTAATACTTGGTTTATTGGCTGCGCACCATTGGATAGTACGTCACCATACTTTAAAACCGGTTCCCACCATTTTTTTCAGCATGACTTTTGATGAAAAACGGACTTTTTTGTTTTTCATGTTATGGATCAGTTGGGCTTAGATAAAAGCTGTTGAAACCCTTTACCCCGCTTGGATTTGGTTAATACTTGGTTTATTGGCTGCGCACCATTGGATAGTACGTCACCATACTTTGAAACCGGTTCCCACCATTTTTTTCAGCATGACTTTTGATGAAAAACGGACTTTTTTGTTTTTCATGTTATGGATCAGTTGGGCTTAGATAAAAGCTGTTGAAACCCTTTACCCCGCTTGGATTTGGTTAATACTTGGTTTATTGGCTGCGCACCATTGGATAGTACGTCACCATACTTTAAAACCGGTTCCCACCATTTTTTTCAGCATGACTTTTGATGAAAAACGGACGTTTTTGTTTTTCATGTTATGGATCAGTTGGGCTTAGATAAAAGCTGTTGAAACCCTTTACCCCGCTTGGATTTGGTTAATACTTGGTTTATTGGCTGCGCACCATTGGATAGTACGTCACCATACTTTAAAACCGGTTCCCACCATTTTTTTCAGCATGACTTTTGATGAAAAACGGACTTTTTTGTTTTTCATGTTATGGATCAGTTGGGCTTAGATAAAAGCTGTTGAAACAATTTACCCCGCTTGGATTTGGTTAATACTTGGTTTATTGGCTGCGCACCATTGGATAGTACGTCACCATACTTTAAAACCGGTTCCCACCATTTTTTTCAGCATGACTTTTGATGAAAAACGGACTTTTTTGTTTTTCATGTTATGGATCAGTTGGGCTTAGATAAAAGCTGTTGAAACCCTTTACCCCGCTTGGATTTGGTTAATACTTGGTTTATTGGCTGCGCACCATTGGATAGTACGTCACCATACTTTAAAACCGGTTCCCACCATTTTTTTCAGCATGACTTTTGATGAAAAACGGACTTTTTTGTTTTTCATGTTATGGATCAGTTGGGCTTAGATAAAAGCTGTTGAAACCCTTTACCCCGCCTGGATTTGGTTAATACTTGGTTTATTGGCTGCGCACCATTGGATAGTACGTCACCATACTTTAAAACCGGTTCCCACCATTTTTTTCAGCATGACTTTTGATGAAAAACGGACTTTTTTGTTTTTCATGTTATGGATCAGTTGGGCTTAGATAAAAGCTGTTGAAACCCTTTACCCCGCTTGGATTTGGTTAATACTTGGTTTATTGGCTGCGCACCATTGGATAGTACGTCACCATACTTTAAAACCGGTTCCCACCATTTTTTTCAGCATGACTTTTGATGAAAAACGGACTTTTTTGTTTTTCATGTTATGGATCAGTTGGGCTTAGATAAAAGCTGTTGAAACCCTTTACCCCGCTTGGATTTGGTTAATACTTGGTTTATTGGCTGCGCACCATAGGATAGTACGTCACCATACTTTAAAAACGGTTCCCACCATTTTTTTCAGCATGACTTTTGATGAAAAACGGACTTTTTTGTTTTTCATGTTATGGATCAGTTGGGCTTAGATAAAAGCTGTTGAAACCCTTTACCCCGCTTGGATTTGGTTAATACTTGGTTTATTGGCTGCGCACCATTGGATAGTACGTCACCATACTTTAAAACCGGTTCCCACCATTTTTTTCAGCATGACTTTTGATGAAAAACGGACTTTTTTGTTTTTCATGTTATGGATCAGTTGGGCTTAGATAAAAGCTGTTGAAACCCTTTACCCCGCTTGGATTTGGTTAATACTTGGTTTATTGGCTGCGCACCATTGGATAGTACGTCACCATACTTTAAAACCGGTTCCCACCATTTTTTTCAGCATGACTTTTGATGAAAAACGGACTTTTTTGTTTTTCATGTTATGGATCAGTTGGGCTTAGATAAAAGCTGTTGAAACCCTTTACCCCGCTTGGATTTGGTTAATACTTGGTTTATTGGCTGCGCACCATTGGATAGTACGTCACCATACTTTAAAACCGGTTCCCACCATTTTTTTCAGCATGACTTTTGATGAAAAACGGACTTTTTTGTTTTTCATGTTATGGATCAGTTGGGCTTAGATAAAAGTTGTTGAAACCCTTTACCCCGCTTGGATTTGGTTAATACTTGGTTTATTGGCTGCGCACCATTGGATAGTACGTCACCATACTTTAAAACCGGTTCCCACCATTTTTTTCAGCATGACTTTTGATGAAAAACGGACTTTTTTGTTTTTCATGTTATGGATCAGTTGGGCTTAGATAAAAGCTGTTGAAACCCTTTACCCCGCTTGGATTTGGTTAATACTTGGTTTATTGGCTGCGCACCATTGGATAGTACGTCACCATACTTTAAAACCGGTTCCCACCATTTTTTTCAGCATGACTTTTGATGAAAAACGGACTTTTTTGTTTTTCATGTTATGGATCAGTTGGGCTTAGATAAAAGCTGTTGAAACCCTTTACCCCGCTTGGATTTGGTTAATACTTGGTTTATTGGCTGCGCACCATTGGATAGTACGTCACCATACTTTAAAACCGGTTCCCACCATTTTTTTCAGCATGACTTTTGATGAAAAACGGACTTTTTTGTTTTTCATGTTATGGATCAGTTGGTCTTAGATAAAAGCTGTTGAAACCCTTTACCCCGCTTGGATTTGGTTAATACTTGGTTTATTGGCTGCGCACCATTGGATAGTACGTCACCATACCTTAAAACCGGTTCCCACCATTTTTTTTAGCATGACTTTTGATGAAAAACGGACTTTTTTGTTTTTCATGTTATGGATCAGTTGGGCTTAGATAAAAGCTGTTGAAACCCTTTACCCCGCTTGGATTTGGTTAATACTTGGTTTATTGGCTGCGCACCATTGGATAGTACGTCACCATACTTTAAAACCGGTTCCCACCATTTTTTTCAGCATGACTTTTGATGAAAAACGGACTTTTTTGTTTTTCATGTTATGGATCAGTTGGGCTTAGATAAAAGCTGTTGAAACCCTTTACCCCGCTTGGATTTGGTTAATACTTGGTTTATTGGCTGCGCACCATTGGATAGTACGTCACCATACTTTAAAACCGGTTCCCACCATTTTTTTCAGCATGACTTTTGATGAAAAACGGACTTTTTTGTTTTTCATGTTATGGATCAGTTGGGCTTAGATAAAAGCTGTTCAAACCCTTTACCCCGCTTGGATTTGGTTAATACTTGGTTTATTGGCTGCGCACCATTGGATAGTACGTCACCATACCTTAAAACCGGTTCCCACCATTTTTTTCAGCATGACTTTTGATGAAAAACGGACTTTTTTGTTTTTCATGTTATGGATCAGTTGGGCTTAGATAAAAGCTGTTGAAACCCTTTACCCCGCTTGGATTTGGTTAATACTTGGTTTATTGGCTGCGCACCATTGGATAGTACGTCACCATACTTTAAAACCGGTTCCCACCATTTTTTTCAGCATGACTTTTGATGAAAAACGGACTTTTTTGTTTTTCATGTTATGGATCAGTTGGGCTTAGATAAAAGCTGTTGAAACCCTTTACCCCGCTTGGATTTGGTTAATACTTGGTTTATTGGCTGCGCACCATTGGATAGTACGTCACCATACTTTAAAATCGGTTCCCACCATTTTTTTCAGCATGACTTTTGATGAAAAACGGACTTTTTTGTTTTTCATGTTATGGATCAGTTGGGCTTAGATAAAAGCTGTTGAAACCCTTTACCCCGCTTGGATTTGGTTAATACTTGGTTTATTGGCTGCGCACCATTGGATAGTACGTCACCATACTTTAAAACCGGTTCCCACCATTTTTTTCAGCATGACTTTTGATGAAAAACGGACTTTTTTGTTTTTCATGTTATGGATCAGTTGGGCTTAGATAAAAGCTGTTGAAACCCTTTACCCCGCTTGGATTTGGTTAATACTTGGTTTATTGGCTGCGCACCATTGGATAGTACGTCACCATACTTTAAAACCGGTTCCCACCATTTTTTTCAGCATGACTTTTGATGAAAAACGGACTTTTTTGTTTTTCATGTTATGGATCAGTTGGGCTTAGATAAAAGCTGTTGAAACCCTTTACCCCGCTTGGATTTGGTTAATACTTGGTTTATTGGCTGCGCACCATTGGATAGTACGTCACCATACTTTAAAACCGGTTCCCACCATTTTTTTCAGCATGACTTTTGAAGAAAAACGGACTTTTTTGTTTTTCATGTTATGGATCAGTTGGGCTTAGATAAAAGCTGTTGAAACCCTTTACCCCGCTTGGATTTGGTTAATACTTGGTTTATTGGCTGCGCACCATTGGATAGTACGTCACCATACTTTAAAACCGGTTCCCACCATTTTTTTCAGCATGACTTTTGATGAAAAACGGACTTTTTTGTTTTTCATGTTATGGATCAGTTGGGCTTAGATAAAAGCTGTTGAAACCCTTTACCCCGCTTGGATTTGGTTAATACTTGGTTTATTGGCTGCGCACCATTGGATAGTACGTCACCATACTTTAAAACCGGTTCCCACCATTTTTTTCAGCATGACTTTTGATGAAAAACGGACTTTTTTGTTTTTCATGTTATGGATCAGTTGGGCTTAGATAAAAGCTGTTGAAACCCTTTACCCCGCTTGGATTTGGTTAATACTTGGTTTATTGGCTGCGCACCATTGGATAGTACGTCACCATACTTTAAAACCGGTTCCTACCATTTTTTTCAGCATGACTTTTGATGAAAAACGGACTTTTTTGTTTTTCATGTTATGGATCAGTTGGGCTTAGATAAAAGCTGTTGAAACCCTTTACCCCGCTTGGATTTGGTTAATACTTGGTTTATTGGCTGCGCACCATTGGATAGTACGTCACCATACTTTAAAACCGGTTCCCACCATTTTTTTCAGCATGACTTTTGATGAAAAACGGACTTTTTTGTTTTTCATGTTATGGATCAGTTGGGCTTAGATAAAAGCTGTTGAAACCCTTTACCCCGCTTGGATTTGGTTAATACTTGGTTTATTGGCTGCGCCACCATTGGATAGTACGTCACCATACTTTAAAGCCGGTTCCCACCATTTTTTTCAGCATGACTTTTGATGAAAAACGGACTTTTTTGTTTTTCATGTTATGGATCAGTTGGGCTTAGATAAAAGCTGTTGAAACCCTTTACCCCGCTTGGATTTGGTTAATACTTGGTTTATTGGCTGCGCACCATTGGATAGTACGTCACCATACTTTAAAACCGGTTCCCACCATTTTTTTCAGCATGACTTTTGATGAAAAACGGACTTTTTTGTTTTTCATGTTATGGATCAGTTGGGCTTAGATAAAAGCTGTTGAAACCCTTTACCCCGCTTGGATTTGGTTAATACTTGGTTTATTGGCTGCGCACCATTGGATAGTACGTCACCATACTTTAAAACCGGTTCCCACCATTTTTTTCAGCATGACTTTTGATGAAAAACGGACTTTTTTGTTTTTCATGTTATGGATCAGTTGGGCTTAGATAAAAGCTGTTGAAACCCTTTACCCCGCTTGGATTTGGTTAATACTTGGTTTATTGGCTGCGCACCATTGGATAGTACGTCACCATACTTTAAAACCGGTTCCCACCATTTTTTTCAGCATGACTTTTGATGAAAAACGGACTTTTTTGTTTTTCATGTTATGGATCAGTTGGGCTTAGGTAAAAGCTGTTGAAACCCTTTACCCCGCTTGGATTTGGTTAATACTTGGTTTATTGGCTGCGCACCATTGGATAGTACGTCACCATACTTTAAAACCGGTTCCCACCATTTTTTTCAGCATGACTTTTGATGAAAAACGGACTTTTTTTTTTTTCATGTTATGGATCAGTTGGGCTTAGATAAAAGCTGTTGAAACCCTTTACCCCGCTTGGATTTGGTTAATACTTGGTTTATTGGCTGCGCACCATTGGATAGTACGTCACCATACTTTAAAACCGGTTCCCACCATTTTTTTCAGCATGACTTTTGATGAAAAACGGACTTTTTTGTTTTTCATGTTATGGATCAGTTGGGCTTAGATAAAAGCTGTTGAAACCCTTTACCCCGCTTGGATTTGGTTAATACTTGGTTTATTGGCTGCGCACCATTGGATAGTACGTCACCATACTTTAAAACCGGTTCCCACCATTTTTTTCAGCATGACTTTTGATGAAAAACGGACTTTTTTGTTTTTCATGTTATGGATCAGTTGGGATTAGATAAAAGCTGTTGAAACCCTTTACCCCGCTTGGATTTGGTTAATACTTGCTTTATTGGCTGCGCACCATTGGATAGTACGTCACCATACTTTAAAACCGGTTCCCACCATTTTTTTCAGCATGACTTTTGATGAAAAACGGACTTTTTTGTTTTTCATGTTATGGATCAGTTGGGCTTAGATAAAAGCTGTTGAAACCCTTTACCCCGCTTGGATTTGGTTAATACTTGGTTTATTGGCTGCGCACCATTGGATAGTACGTCACCATACTTTAAAACCGGTTCCCACCATTTTTTTCAGCATGACTTTTGATGAAAAACGGACTTTTTTGTTTTTCATGTTATGGATCAGTTGGGCTTAGATAAAAGCTGTTGAAACCCTTTACCCCGCTTGGATTTGGTTAATACTTGGTTTATTGGCTGCGCACCATTGGATAGTACGTCACCATACTTTAAAACCGGTTCCCACCATTTTTTTCAGCATGACTTTTGATGAAAAACGGACTTTTTTGTTTTTCATGTTATGGATCAGTTGGGCTTAGATAAAAGCTGTTGAAACCCTTTACCCCGCTTGGATTTGGTTAATACTTGGTTTATTGGCTGCGCACCATTGGATAGTACGTCACCATACTTTAAAACCGGTTCCCACCATTTTTTTCAGCATGACTTTTGATGAAAAACGGACTTTTTTGTTTTTCATGTTATGGATCAGTTGAACTTAGATAAAAGCTCTTGAAACCCTTTACCCCGCTTGGATTTGGTTAATACTTGGTTTATTGGCTGCGCACCATTGGATAGTACGTCACCATACTTTAAAACCGGTTCCCACCATTTTTTTCAGCATGACTTTTGATGAAAAACGGACTTTTTTGTTTTTCATGTTATGGATCAGTTGGGCTTAGATAAAAGCTGTTGAAACCCTTTACCCCGCTTGGATTTGGTTAATACTTGGTTTATTGGCTGCGCACCATTGGATAGTACGTCACCATACTTTAAAACCGGTTCCCACCATTTTTTTCAGCATGACTTTTGATGAAAAACGGACTTTTTTGTTTTTCATGTTATAGATCAGTTGGGCTTAGATAAAAGCTGTTGAAACCCTTTACCCCGCTTGGATTTGGTGAATACTTGGTTTATTGGCTGCGCACCATTGGATAGTACGTCACCATACTTTAAAACCGGTTCCCACCATTTTTTTCAGCATGACTTTTGATGAAAAACGGACTTTTTTGTTTTTCATGTTATGGATCAGTTGGGCTTAGATAAAAGCTGTTGAAACCCTTTATCCCGCTTGGATTTGGTTAATACTTGCTTTATTGGCTGCGCACCATTGGATAGTACGTCACCATACTTTAAAACCGGTTCCCACCATTTTTTTCAGCATGACTTTTGATGAAAAACGGACTTTTTTGTTTTTCATGTTATGGATCAGTTGGGCTTAGATAAAAGCTGTTGAAACCATTTACCCCGCTTGGATTTGGTTAATACTTGGTTTATTGGCTGCGCACCATTGGATAGTACGTCACCATACTTTAAAACCGGTTCCCACCATTTTTTTCAGCATGACTTTTGATGAAAAACGGACTTTTTTGTTTTTCATGATATGGATCAGTTGGGCTTAGATAAAAGCTGTTGAAACCCTTTACCCCGCTTGGATTTGGTTAATACTTGGTTTATTGGCTGCGCACCATTGGATAGTACGTCACCATACTTTAAAACCGGTTCCCACCATTTTTTTCAGCATGACTTTTGATGAAAAACGGACTTTTTTGTTTTTCATGTTATGGATCAGTTGGGCTTAGATAAAAGCTATTGAAACCCTTTACCCCGCTTGGATTTGGTTAATACTTGGTTTATTGGCTGCGCACCATTGGATAGTACGTCACCCTACTTTAAAACCGGTTCCCACCATTTTTTTCAGCATGACTTTTGATGAAAAACGGACTTTTTTGTTTTTCATGTTATGGATCAGTTGGGCTTAGATAAAAGCTGTTGAAACCCTTTACCCCGCTTGGATTTGGTTAATACTTGGTTTATTGGCTGCGCACCATTGGATAGTACGTCACCATACTTTAAAACCGGTTCCCACCATTTTTTTCAGCATGACTTTTGATGAAAAACGGACTTTTTTGTTTTTCATGTTATGGATCAGTTGGGCTTAGATAAAAGCTGTTGAAACCCTTTACCCCGCTTGGATTTGGTTAATACTTGGTTTATTGGCTGCGCACCATTGGATAGTACGTCACAATACTTTAAAACCGGTTCCCACCATTTTTTTCAGCATGACTTTTGATGAAAAACGGACTTTTTTGTTTTTCATGTTATGGATCAGTTGGGCTTAGATAAAAGCTGTTGAAACCCTTTACCCCGCTTGGATTTGGTTAATACTTGGTTTATTGGCTGCGCACCATTGGATAGTACGTCACCATACTTTAAAACCGGTTCCCACCATTTTTTTCAGCATGACTTTTGATGAAAAACGGACTTTTTTGTTTTTCATGTTATGGATCAGTTGGGCTTAGATAAAAGCTGTTGAAACCCTTTACCCCGCTTGGATTTGGTTAATACTTGGTTTATTGGCTGCGCACCATTGGATAGTACGTCACCATACTTTAAAACCGGTTCCCACCATTTTTTTCAGCATGACTTTTGATGAAAAACGGACTTTTTTGTTTTTCATGTTATGGATCAGTTGGGCTTAGATAAAAGCTGTTGAAACCCTTTACCCCGCTTGGATTTGGTTAATACTTGGTTTATTGGCTGCGCACCATTGGATAGTACGTCACCATACTTTAAAACCGGTTCCCACCATTTTTTTCAGCATGACTTTTGATGAAAAACGGACTTTTTTGTTTTTCATGTTATGGATCAGTTGGGCTTAGATAAAAGCTGTTGAAACCCTTTACCCCGCTTGGATTTGGTTAATACTTGGTTTATTGGCTGCGCACCATTGGATAGTACGTCACCATACTTTGAAACCGGTTCCCACCATTTTTTTCAGCATGACTTTTGATGAAAAACGGACTTTTTTGTTTTTCATGTTATGGATCAGTTGGGCTTAGATAAAAGCTGTTGAAACCCTTTACCCCGCTTGGATTTGGTTAATACTTGGTTTATTGGCTGCGCACCATTGGATAGTACGTCACCATACTTTAAAACCGGTTCCCACCATTTTTTTCAGCATGACTTTTGATGAAAAACGGACTTTTTTGTTTTTCATGTTATGGATCAGTTGGGCTTAGATAAAAGCTGTTGAAACCCTTTACCCCGCTTGGATTTGGTTAATACTTGGTTTATTGGCTGCGCACCATTGGATAGTACGTCACCATACTTTAAAACCGGTTCGCACCATTTTTTTCAGCATGACTTTTGATGAAAAACGGACTTTTTTGTTTTCCATGTTATGGATCAGTTGGGCTTAGATAGAAGCTGTTGAAACCCTTTATCCCGCTTGGATTTGGTTAATACTTGGTTTATTGGCTGCGCACCATTGGATAGTACGTCACCATACTTTAAAACCGGTTCCCACCATTTTTTTCAGCATGACTTTTGATGAAAAACGGACTTTTTTGTTTTTCATGTTATGGATCAGTTGGGCTTAGATAAAAGCTGTTGAAACCCTTTACCCCGCTTGGATTTGGTTAATACTTGGTTTATTGGCTGCGCACCATTGGATAGTACGTCACCATACTTTAAAACCGGTTCCCACCATTTTTTTCAGCATGACTTTTGATGAAAAACGGACTTTTTTGTTTTTCATGTTATGGATCAGTTGGGCTTAGATAAAAGCTGTTGAAACCCTTTACCCCGCTTGGATTTGGTTAATACTTGGTTTATTGGCTGCGCACCATTGGATAGTACGTCACCATACTTTAAAACCGGTTCCCACCATTTTTTTCAGCATGACTTTTGATGAAAAACGGACTTTTTTGTTTTTCATGTTATGGATCAGTTGGGCTTAGATAAAAGCTGTTGAAACCCTTTACCCCGCTTGGATTTGGTTAATACTTGGTTTATTGGCTGCGCACCATTGGATAGTACGTCACCATACTTTAAAACCGGTTCCCACCATTTTTTTCAGCATGACTTTTGATGAAAAACGGACTTTTTTGTTTTTCATGTTATGGATCAGTTGGGCTTAGATAAAAGCTGTTGAAACCATTTACCCCGCTTGGATTTGGTTAATACTTGGTTTATTGGCTGCGCACCATTGGATAGTACGTCACCATACTTTAAAACCGGTTCCCACCATTTTTTTCAGCATGACTTTTGATGAAAAACGGACATTTTTGTTTTTCATGTTATGGATCAGTTGGGCTTAGATAAAAGCTGTTGAAACCCTTTACCCCGCTTGGATTTGGTTAATACTTGGTTTATTGGCTGCGCACCATTGGATAGTACGTCACCATACTTTAAAACCGGTTCCCACCATTTTTTTCAGCATGACTTTTGATGAAAAACGGACATTTTTGTTTTTCATGTTATGGATCAGTTGGGCTTAGATAAAAGCTGTTGAAACCCTTTACCCCGCTTGGATTTGGTTAATACTTGGTTTATTGGCTGCGCACCATTGGATAGTACGTCACCATACTTTAAAACCGGTTCCCACCATTTTTTTCAGCATGACTTTTGATGAAAAACGGACTTTTTTACTTTTCATGTTATGGATCAGTTGGGCTTAGATAAAAGCTGTTGAAACCCTTTACCCCGCTTGGATTTGGTTAATACTTGGTTTATTGGCTGCGCACCATTGGATAGTACGTCACCATACTTTAAAACCGGTTCCCACCATTTTTTTCAGCATGACTTTTGATGAAAAACGGACTGTTTTGTTTTTCATGTTATGGATCAGTTGGGCTTAGATAAAAGCTGTTGAAAACCTTTACCCCGCTTGGATTTGGTTAATACTTGGTTTATTGGCTGCGCACCATTGGATAGTACGTCACCATACTTTAAAACCGGTTCCCACCATTTTTTTCAGCATGAGTTTTGATGAAAAACGGACTTTTTTGTTTTTCATGTTATGGATCAGTTGGGCTTAGATAAAAGCTGTTGAAACCCTTTACCCCGCTTGGATTTGGTTAATACTTGGTTTATTGGCTGCGCACCATTGGATAGTACGTCACCATACTTTAAAACCGGTTCCCACCATTTTTTTCAGCATGACTTTTGATGAAAAACGGACTTTTTTGTTTTTCATGTTATGGATCAGTTGGGCTTAGATAAAAGCTGTTGAAACCCTTTACCCCGCTTGGATTTGGTTAATACTTGGTTTATTGGCTGCGCACCATTGGATAGTACGTCACCATACTTTAAAACCGGTTCCCACCATTTTTTTCAGCATGACTTTTGATGAAAAACGGACTTTTTTGTTTTTCATGTTATGGATCAGTTGGGCTTAGATAAAAGCTGTTGAAACCCTTTACCCCGCTTGGATTTGGTTAATACTTGGTTTATTGGCTGCGCACCATTGGATAGTACGTCACCATACTTTAAAACCGGTTCCCACCATTTTCTTCAGCATGACTTTTGATGAAAAACGGACTTTTTTGTTTTTCATGTTATGGATCAGTTGGGCTTAGATAAAAGCTGTTGAAACCCTTTACCCCGCTTGGATTTGGTTAATACTTGGTTTATTGGCTGCGCACCATTGGATAGTACGTCACCATACTTTAAAACCGGTTCCCACCATTTTTTTCAGCATGACTTTTGATGAAAAACGGACTTTTTTGTTTTTCATGTTATGGATCAGTTGGGCTTAGATAAAAGCTGTTGAAACCCTTTACCCCGCTTGGATTTGGTTAATACTTGGTTTATTGGCTGCGCACCATTGGATAGTACGTCACCATACTTTAAAACCGGTTCCCACCATTTTTTTCAGCATGACTTTTGATGAAAAACGGACTTTTTTGTTTTTCATGTTATGGATCAGTTGGGCTTAGATAAAAGCTGTTGAAACCCTTTACCCCGCTTGGATTTGGTTAATACTTGGTTTATTGGCTGCGCACCATTGGATAGTACGTCACCATACTTTAAAACCGGTTCCCACCATTTTTTTCAGCATGACTTTTGATGAAAAACGGACTTTTTTGTTTTTCATGTTATGGATCAGTTGGGCTTAGATAAAAGCTGTTGAAATCCTTTACCACGCTTGGATTTGGTTAATACTTGGTTTATTGGCTGCGCACCATTGGATAGTACGTCACCATACTTTAAAACCGGTTCCCACCATTTTTTTCAGCATGACTTTTGATGAAAAACGGACTTTTTTGTTTTTCATGTTATGGATCAGTTGGGCTTAGATAAAAGCTGTTGAAACCCTTTACCCCGCTTGGATTTGGTTAATACTTGGTTTATTGGGTGCGCACCATTGGATAGTACGTCACCATACTTTAAAACCGGTTCCCACCATTTTTTTCAGCATGACTTTTGATGAAAAACGGACTTTTTTGTTTTTCATGTTATGGATCAGTTGGGCTTAGATAAAAGCTGTTGAAACCCTTTACCCCGCTTGGATTTGGTTAATACTTGGTTTATTGGCTGCGCACCATTGGATAGTACGTCACCATACTTTAAAACCGGTTCCCACCATTTTTTTCAGCATGACTTTTGATGAAAAACGGACTTTTTTGTTTTTCATGTTATGGATCAGTTGGGCTTAGATAAAAGCTGTTGAAACCCTTTACCCCGCTTGGATTTGGTTAATACTTGGTTTATTGGCTGCGCACCATTGGATAGTACGTCACCATACTTTAAAACCGGTTCCCACCATTTTTTTCAGCATGACTTTAGCAGCAGAATGGGTGAACAGACCAGGTTTTCAAGCAAAAATAAGGCTTCTACGGAAACGAAATTATTTAAAAAAATGCAGAGTGTGTGAACAGACAAACTTTTTTAGGCGTCAATTTACTAAACTGAGGCTTCCCAAAATTGCTTATATAAGCCCCAATTTACTAAACTGAGGCTTCCTTGAAAATACTTAATTAATTTTTAATAATAATTTGAGCAAAGAATAAAAAAAAAAGACGCCATTTAGTTGACGTTCACCTCCTCTGCTGCTAATGCGCTAACAATTTTTTTACGATGAAAGTCTTTAAGACGAAAATCCTTTCAGGACTGTACAAACAAACTAATTTGCAAAACTTCACCTCGTAGATCAATTAAATTATTAGATTGGTCAGTGAGTTTGAAATTAATTCTCGTTAACAAGTTATTATGACATCGCATATAGACTAGATTAGTTGGGTCTTCAATAATTAGAAATCCTGGAGGAGCCGTTGGTGCAAATGAATATAAAATATATTCCTGCTGAGCTTGATTTGTTTGCTCAAGATTTATTTGATAGTTTCCTTCGATAACGTCACATACTAAATTTAATGATATCACCGAGGATATATTTACGTTGTTCGGAGCGATATGTCTCCCACCGCCATCTTGGTCGTTATTAAACGTCAAAATATTTGTTTTTTGTCGTGATAATTTCTTCCAATCGTCATGGATTTTCTTAAACCCAATATCGATGGCATAACTGAGATATTTTTTTAATTCGTCGGGTTTATACCCAGGGATTTTAGATGTTTGAATATCCTCTTTTGGGATATTGAATTCTACCGCAAACACTTCTTTATAAATTTCACTCATTAATACTTGTTGAATAATTTGCGTATGAAATGTTTCCATATCGTTGATGATTTTGTTACCTGTTTGTACTACACTAATAAACTCGTTTTTGGTGAGAGAGCCGGATTTGATGGATATTAACAATAATGAAAAATCATTATTCATCGCTGTTAAGTTTTCTTTGATTAAGTAGGTGTAAAATATCATATTATTTTTGTTGTCGTATCCTATAAATTTGTTGGGAGAATAATCTTGATAACTTTTTATTGGATTATCAGGTTTCATCTTGTCTGTGACATAATCGGATTTTACAGGTTCTGGTATATCAACAGTTTCTCGTTGAGGTGGTAGTTCAGGCCATCCTAACACTGATCTTATAGAACTTTGATAAATATCTACAACATACCCAGGGGAATTAATCTCGATCGCAGATGATAACGTCGGCTCGTGAACCGTTATAGCGATTTTTGATTCTTTTCCAGTGAGAGATTTTATTCTTCGTTGAAATTCAGCGTTGATCTGTTCGATTTGATATGACCCAGTTGGTAACGAGACAACGTTCCAGTCTGGGGTTCCGTCTTCACGATTTTTCCACGCGAACACCAAGGAATTATTTGGTTGTTGACCACCAAATGCTACCGATCTAATATTGGGCCAGCTATGATACACTCGTAGTTTTGCTAGCGCGATCTCGCTCACGGGAACGGGAATCGGAAAATTCACACTGAATTCAGGACGCGTTGAGGTTACTGATATTGTGCTTGTTTTCACCGGTGTTGTATTTGTTACTATTTGTTGAAGTAGTTCTTGCGACGACATTATTATTATTATTATTCTGCTCTAATTTCAGCATTGTTGATTTATACAATTGAGCCATCGTTGAAAATTCGCTATCTGATATTGTTGTGTCATCGAGTGACGATGATATCAACGAGGATAATTGTGAGTAACCGGCAGATGCAATATGAAATTTAATTACGTAATTATGTAGTTTACTCTGGCTACACGATGATAATTTTTTTGTGATCCCGGTTAATATACCCGCAATTGTAGCTATCGAAGAAATAACTATTGGAACTACAACCGGAGCAATCATTGTAACCGAAGATAGTATTATCCCAGCAGCAGTGATTACTCCCGACACTGAGTATACGGTGATATTAACTGCGGTTATTCTTCGTTGGTATTTTTTTATTTTTATTTGATACTCCTCACAGAGAGAATTGAGTTTAGTTTGAAACTCTTTGACTTGATCATAGCGATACTGATTCGATGATGGAGTCATTTTATTTTAAAAGCGCTAGCATTTTCAATTCAAAATTCTGAAAGAATTTTTAAATCAATTTAATTGTTTACTTAAATCCACTACGAATTCTACGTACCACGTTACTGAAACCTTGGCTAGATTTCCATCTGTATTTGTTATCGTGAATTGTTCAGTTGTATCCTTGTTGATGATCGTTGATATCGTATTATTGACTCCAGATGAACTACTTGATGATATATTAAACTGATTCGGTGATACTATTATTAATCGATAAATACCCTTGACTGCTGCGGTTATGTTTAAGATGTTGTTTGTGGGAGTCCACGTAAATGATCCATGTTGCATCGTGTGTACTACGTTGTTGACGATAGATTTATCATGAGGAATTTTTACTTTTTCAACAACGCTTATCATTCTCGTTGCATCATCCCTTATTGCGCTGTTGAATGTTTTAAGTTCATCGATGGATTTTTTAATATCGGGAAGTGTTATTTCAATTTTATCAAATGGGCTCCCAATAAACTTGTCCATGAGGTTTTTACGAAACGTCATAAATAGTTTCGTGTGTTTTTCATATTCGGATTGAAGAGTTGTTAGTTCCAATATAGCATTTTTTATTACGGTGAGTTTTGGTGTGGTTACTGGTGGATTTCCAAAAAATTCTAGTATGGGTTTGTCAATTTGGTCAATTGTATTTCTTTGTGTTTCACTAAACTGATCAAATACAATTATATGATCGTCATATTTATCGCTTAGTGATTTTAATGAATTCACTGTGTTATCATATGTTGCTAATTTATCCGTAATTGTTGAAACAAGTACACCTGGTTTGAGTTTACCCCCATCAGAAAATAACGCGATAGTATCCTCTGCTGCGTCTCGTTGTTTAACCAAAATATCATTAAGAGAGATATTACTACTTTTCAACTTACCCTGACGATCTTGAAAAACAACTATTTCACCAGGATCAACATTTGCTAGATTCAACATTTCAGCTATTTCATCTTCGATTAGTTTTTTAACATCCTTGTTATCAAGTTTCAACTCCACTATCAGGTTTTTCAGCGATGATAAAGGTCGTCCCCAAATATCAATCATTATTATAGAAATCTTTTTATCATTTAAATCCTATGGATTTCTAATCCTATGGATTTTCAATCCAACGACCGCTAGTATACTCATTTACCACTACATGAGGTGGTTTTAAAGATTTTTTCGAAATAGCATTAAGGACATTTAATACTTCTCGACCGCATATTGGTGGGTCATTCAACGTTTGTGTTGGTAGTGTAGAATAAAAAATTGGAAATCTTTTAAATTTCTTAATATAACGCATAAATTCTTTTGGGGGCGCTAATCCATATGAATCGAAATAAACAATCCCACGAGGATCAATCGCGTAACAAACCCAATGTGTTCCAGGTCCATCGCTGTTATCTAGATTAATAATACCGGTTTCAACATCATTTGGTTGTGTCGGTAACAGATCTCTCATAAAAACACCTCTGAAGTTTTTTATCGCTAGTTTTTTAGCGGCATCAATTAAATCAAAATTGGACATAGGAAACACAGGTTCCCGAACTATTTCGTTCCTGGAATTCGAAGACCCTTTCCGCTGTAAAATGAATACGGGGTTCCTGGTAGTCTTAGACCCTTTCCTTTTCTTTTACCAGCGCGGACGGATCCGCCTGTTGCTTTCTTTAGTGCCATTCCTGCCGCGGTACCAACGGCTCCTAACGCTGCCGCCTTCGCCACCGCTGGGGCCGCTGCGGCAATCAACCCTGGAATCAACCCTAACAGCGGGAATATACCACCAGTTTTTTCCATATTTTTAATCGCGCTCGTAGAAAGAGTAACCTGAACTCCCTTTTTTTCTTTCAGCGCTTTATTAAAATGATTAACCTGAGTTTTCGTCAGCGATAGTTTATTCCCTCCGCCATTCATTTGATTAGGTTTCAGCGTTATTGTGGTTCCGCATTGCTTAGCTGATTTGGATTGTAATTTTTTTATCTGACCAGGTGTCAACGTAACATTGATATTACTATACGACATTATACAAAATAGATTGATTCTAAATCGCAAGCGATTCAATGAAAATTCGTAGAATTTCTAAAGATTTTCCACTGGTGCATCTACCAGTCTCATTCGTCCACCAACACCTTCGAGTATCATTGACTTATCACTGAGAATGACAGCAACCGCTCTATAATTAGCAATAGCACCAGGATGTACACGAGCTCGGAAGTGTATATCAACGACGGACTGTCTCATCAAGTCGAGATGTTCCAACGAAAAGTAATAAATCGGATATAAACTTCTAAAATCCAACTGTGAAATTTGTAGACCAGTATCGACATTTTGATCGCGTCCCATATACGACAGCAACCGATGATAAACTCTTGCAATATGATTGGTTTCATAATCAAGTTGTATATCCTCTGATGGTTCTTGCTGTCCGTTTATTCTCAGCGAGACTTCACTACACCCAATTTGATCAAATATCATATGGGAACGTTCTTGATTATTTAATCGCTCAGTATTCTGTAGCGCAATAAAAATATGCCGTGGAGCTGTAATACCCTGTTTTGATGCTAGATGCCATGTAAGTGTACCATCAATATTAGAATCCATGGTATCTGTGGACGTTGACAGCCAACTTAATAATCGCTTCCCCCCTTGATCCATAAATGACAGTAACCGCGGTTCTGTTGACAACGACGGAGTCAACACTGGCATCCACAGTGATAGTTTTGATAAAATGACTTTACCCGCAGCGGCGCCAGCATCACGCCAGATTGCATGATTATCAGTACTCCTTCTCATTAGCGCTATAGTATGTTTTACCCCATAGATAACTTTTCTGACGTTTCTACAAAATCCAAATATGTGATGGAGCGGAATCGCACATGAAAACCGTCGATGCTCTCCTTGCAACATTGCTACTCTTGTTGCAAATCCTAGGTTGTAATTGGGATCGTTAGTTATAATCATATTCTCAATACCAAAAGCAACACCACCTATAGTAACCTCAAAATCAACAGGATTAGGATCAGCACGATTCTGTGGGCGTCTTATAATAAATTGATCTTTCCCAGCGTGATCATTAATATCCTTCGCGAACATCATAGATGGACCAGCTGATCTAGTATAGTCATCAGAATATCTCGCTAACCCGATTATCCCCGTTGCAATATCAACCTCGCGTTCAATAGCTTCGATTTCTTTTCCATCAATGAGATATCTAGCACTTTCAAATAACGCCATGATGCCATTGTTAACAAAACCGACTTGAGTACCATCTGCATATGGTGTATTAGCTACAACATCTGTTACGAGTTCACCTTCGACTTCAATAAAGGCTTCCGCGGGTAAAAAGTATTTACTGGTATCATGAACTTGAAGTTCAATTCTCCCGCGAAGATTAGGTTGCACTGCGTGATAAGCAAAAAATTGATAATCACGTACAGAATCATCTTTAAGTACTGGGGCTTCCATATCAAAGGCTGTGTCCGGGTTTTGTTTGAACATTTTTTATTATATATCCGATGGTCTAAATTAGAAATCGGAAACGCTAGCATTTCTGAGAGGTGAAATCACTCAAAATCGATGCAAAATACAGAATTGAAAATAAAAAAAAATAATATTATGTTAAATTAATTATTTAGTTGGGTATATCAATAATGTTGCTGATGAAAACAAATCTAGATAACGAAGATCAAATCGAAAATACAAATATTTCAATAACTATAACAACTGAGAATCCTATTCAAATAACCAGAAACATTAGTGTTTCTAACACTAGTGTTTCTAACACTAGTATAGGAAATTCAAGTGGGAACATTAGTGTTTCTAATACAAGTATTTCTACTGAAACCATCGAAAATTCAGAAAATACAAGTATTTCAATAACTATAACAATTGGAAATCCTGTCCAAATAAATATAACCAGAAACGCAAGCGTTTCTAACACAAGTGTTTCTAATACAAGTATAAGAAATGCTAGCAATTCTAGTGATGATTTTTGAGAAAATATTATTCACCGACGTAGGAAATTCTTTGAATTAGAAAATGCTTTAGTACTTTTAAAGCCGCTTCCCGCTATCATATTTGCTGTTATATTATCCTGCAATGACGGAGTCATCGTGTATGACGGGGTCATTAATGACTGTAGTTTTTTATCCACGGCGTTATTTATTATTTTACTAACCTGTGTAGGCATTACTGCAGTAGATGGTAGTGAAGTCATTCCTGGTTTTGAAAAATTTCTACGTCGAACTAGCGCTGTTAGTTTATCCTTAGCGGCTGAAAATGCCTTCCCGGCAAGATCACCAATAGTGTTAATACCCTTATCTCGGATAACATCAATTGCTTTCATCGATAATTGTTTTACTAGCGGAGCCACTTTTGGAGCCATTCTTGAAAATAATCCCATTATAGTATTACCGAGACCATCTCCATAGTATACTCGGTATTTTGGCAATCGTGAGTTTACCACGTAGACACTAGTTGGTTTATCATGGTTGTAGTGTATGATCATTCTCTATATAGAAATGCTAGCATTTCCAATTATCTAATCGCTATGATAACCGTAGAAATTCGAAGAATTTCCATCCAAAGAATTTTCGGCTAACTCCTCAATGAAATCTCTATATGTTGCAATATCCATGATACCACCTTGAAATAACCTCCTACAGATATCAGCTGCTTCATTGATTATTTCTGGTGAGTTATTCCCGGCTCGTTTTCCACCTACGAGTACTTCTAATCGTGATATATCACCGAGAATATTACCAGGACATGTTACACTAGAGTTTCCAACTAAACCACTACCTGTTTTTGAAAATTCTTTGGATTTTTTAGTGATACCAGTTGCACCCTTTGGAGTTTTACTCTGGGAATCAGCCTCTGCCATTATTTGTATTTCATCAGGGATTGGGTCTGCTGTGTATGCTGGTGGTGCTACTGTGATCCCCTTTACCATAGCTAGAAATTGGTCATAATTAGATTTTATTTTTTTGTTGATTTTGTTTTCCCCGCTGTTTGCTAAAAACACCTTATTTGCCCAAAGGTGTTTACTGTTTATAAAATCTTTAGACGTGTCGTCTATTAAATACTCATCTCTCTTCGCTTTTTTAATGTTGTCGTTGGTAAATTTAGCTAAACCATAGAGTGTTGGGATACTTCTGATTTTATTTAACGCATCAACTGTAAATATATTTTCAGGATTATAGTCCCCCCTTGGAACAGCTTCTTGTTGTTGTTCTTCTTGTTCTTCTTCTTCTTCTTGTTCTTGCTGTCGTTGTAGTTCTTCTCGTTCTTCTCGTTCTTGCTGTCGTTGTAGTTCCATCTCCCCTGCGATTTCACCTGGAAGTATTTGTACAGCTTGTTTTGTTTGTTTAGTTCGTTTTGCTATTTTCTCCAACACAGGGAGAAGAGGCTTCTCTGTTCTAGGACCTTCTTTAGGGACATCTCCGTATATCGCCCGTTCAGTTGCTGTTTTCACACCCTCAGTTGCACTAACAATAGGTTTGAAGAGTTGTTCTGTATCCTCTGTGAAGTCAGTCTGAAATAATTGCCGTTGTTGAAGTTTTTCACGTATACGATCACGAAGGGGTAATATTTTCTTAAGAGCTTCAAGTCTTTCTTTAGTGTTCCGTGTAGTTAATGATTGTCCTATCATTATTAAAAGAGTATCACTAATTGTCAATTAAAAATCCAAAGGATTTTAGAAATGCAAATCATTTCGAAAGAAATCACTAACCTAAAAATGCAAAGCATTTTAATACTTCCTTGTTATTGTACTGAGTCACACATAATTTTACTTCCTCGTTTACACAGGTAGTGTGTGTGACATGTATACCGTACGGTTATACAAACAAAGGAGGCTCTCTACGCGTGGGGCTCATCACCCTCAAAATCTCCTTGAGAGTTTTCCATTAGTATTTTTAATTGTCTCACTTTACAATTAATAATCCTTTTTTGTTCATATTCTAAGCCTAATTGCTTTCGTACACGTTCAACGATGTTACATAATGGTACGAATACACTAATATCTTCCGTATTGACTAAGCTCTCACGTATAAGCTTTTGGATCTTTTTAGTTAAAAAATATTTTTTCGCTAGGACGTATTTCCCCGTCTGTTCTGCAAATTGTATATCCTCGAAATCGGTCATAATTTGATCACAATCTAACCCTGAACATAATTTTATATTTTGATCCTTAAGTTTGTTGATTTCAATAATAATCAATTTAAGATTTTCAATATTCATATATATATAAAAATATATTTGTTTAAATACAAAGTATGAAAATTCTTTAGAATTAAAAATACAAAGTATTTTCAAAATGAATTCTGGATACACTAAGGTGTTGAGCATCTTAATATACCCAGAAGCTTAATGCGATTATAGGTGATTATGATTATATACAATATAATGAATGACGACGGCACAATAACCCCTGATCTAGTGTGGTAGGCGGTTATATATACACATAGGACAGTACAACAATAGATTATAAGTGAATGAATTGATTTTCAATGACAATGGATGACGACGGCACAATAACCCCTGATCTAGTGTGGTAGGCGGTTATATACACATAGGACGGTACAACAATAGATTATAGGTGACACAATGACAATGGATGACGCGGGCTATTCTACATTCAAGTGTAAACAAAACCGCAAAATCGAAACTTTGGTTTTGAATGTCAATAATAACGTCCATACCACGTGTGACGGTGTGGTTTTGTTTACTCTTGAATTTCGGCTAAATGCCCAATTATAATAAAGACGAATTTGTATATATACACTCATTACGACGAGGTGATATAAAAGAGGTGTAGTGATTGTAATTATTTGTTTGTTTATTAGCGATCACTGACAATGTTGAAAACACGCATAATACTTGAAACAGACATTAAAAAAAATGTTTAAATACGACGTGTCTATAAAACAGTTCTGTTAATACTTGAAAAAAGACAAAATTGATTGTGTTTTGTTCAGATTTATGTAATTATAACAACCAATCAAAATCAATGTTAGAAACGCTAGCGTTTCCATGTTTAAGATCCGTAACTCTGTCATTGATGATTTGTCACACGCGTTATACCTAACGGAGTTATCTCCCGTGAAATCCGTAAGATTTCCATTTACGTATTATACGTAAGAAAACTGAATTTTGTTTTTAAAACGCTTTGAAAAAGCGGTCTTATAAATTCCCTCTGCTACTTTTTGTACTGAGGAGGGGTAAATATCGAAATGCCTACCAGCTTCTGACATTGATTGAAATACTATCTCCGTGTTGTCAGTATTAATTGACTTTACGGATCTAGCATTTTTCGGGTATTTCCCAGTTCTTCCTCGTTTTGTGTTTTCACATTGAGAAATAGCTTGAAGGTTGTTCAATTTGTTATTCTTAGTATCGGAATCAATATGATCAATAACAAAACCATCTTTGATTGATCCGTTATACACTTCGAAGACGAAACGGTGATTGAGATACATTTTCCCTCCAGCTTTAAATATCAAATACCCCATACCATTATCCCACCCAATAGATTTCTTGAGTCTACAGTGTCTAACAACACCATCACGAGAAGCTTCATAATTTTCAATAACAGGATGTCTTTGAAATTCTTGGCTCATTTGTATATATAATATATCTATTTGTCTAATTCGTTAATTGGCTGAATTATAACATTAGCAAATCTTTTTATATAGTCAGCCGTAGTTTTTATGATTTTGCCATTGACGTTGTCATTGACGTCGTCAGGATTTTTGATTCTTCGCTTGTCATAATAACGTTTTAACTCTCTATAACGCTTACCCCCGCAATTTACGCATAACTGCGACTTGCCTCTTACACCTACCCCACAATGCAAACATGGTAGAGGCCCCTCCGAACCGTTTCTCACACTCTGCATATGATACCCATAGAATTCATTTCTGCATGATTTGTTACACGGAGTCTTTGATCCAATCATAAGCCATTTGCAATGATTCATTATATAAATTTTTTTTATTTAAATACTTGTTTTAATTATAATATGAAGGAGTTCAAGAGATTATCGAAAATTACGCCTTGGAAAAATGCTAGATTTAATCTCGATAGAATCTCTGATATACCTAAAATCTAGTAGATGATAAACCACTATTGAGTAAAATCAGCGACTGTTTTAATGAGTTTAAGCGTGATGGAGCATCTCATACGTGGTCGACATTTCGAATTATTGATGAAGATGTCAATATACCCATAATTGATGCTACTATGAATGATATAAGAGCAGCTGTGATACTTTCACACCTTGGCGGGAAATCTCAACGGAGGTATATTTTTAGAATAAAATTTATTATCGAAGAGGAAGGTGAATGGATTATCAGAGATAAATTTGACCCAATCCTTAAGGATAAAAAAACTGTTATTGTGAGTAGAGATTCCAAACCAGGAATTCTAACTGGAATTGACAAACCATACTATGAGAAATCTTACCCTGTAACAGCAGTTGTTTACGGAATATATCAGCTAAATGATAAGCCAAGTATTGCAAAACTAGCTCCGATGTTTTCATCGTCGAAATCACAAGGTGATTTGACGGAGTCGTCACCATTAAATTGTGTAGCAACACGGTTAATAGAACACTTCACAAATGCATCCCGGGGAAACAAATTAACTGAACAACGACGAAACAAAATAACCGAATGGGAACTAACGGTGAAACAACGCGGGGCAACGATTTCCGATATAGCTAAATTAGAAGCATTATTAAAATTTCCAATATCGGTAGCGACGATAACCGGAGAAGTATTATACGAACCGAAATATCAATCGCGAGGAGCTCCAATTGAAATTATCGATCATAACAAACACGCGTGGACACCCGCGGTAAATATATTTCCACGAGAAAGAACTGTTCGATATATCCCTAAAGAATTTTCTAGGGATGGTTTCTATGAAGAGAAATTATTTGATGCTATTCACACATTAACCAAAGACGACCCTGTGTCAATGTGGTTACTCAGGAGTAATGAGGATCCGGAAATAGGATTTGATCAGTTTGTAAAACCAAATGGTGAATTATATCGAACTGAAGAATTAGATACTAGAATGAGAAAAATCGCTAATGAATTTTCACCGGAGAGTTTCCATGAAAAACTACTTACGGATAGCTTCACAATTCCATCAGTGGTAGCTCACTTTGCAAGAGAAAAAAACTCATGGCGTCCAACACGAAGTGATTTTCTCAATGACGTGAAGTTGAGTTGCGTCGAATTGGGTCATGGAGGATTGTGGAATACGAAATACTCACGTGATGGTATGATTTCAATTGATATATCCGCGTGTTATCCTGGAAGTTTTCTCGGATATGGAGAATGCTCTGAATATTTTAAACGATTTGGACATCCCACACATGAAATGACTCGTGTTGCGATTAATGGTCCATTGCCTGGAACTGCTAGCAGTTCTAATTTTGATTTAACCGGGTTCGCTCGTGTGATATCATTCGAATTAGCTACAGGGTTACATCCGTGTAGTTATCTTTGGCTTGGTAGACATATGTATGAAAAAGCGTGGATGCCAATTGTGCTATTGCGATATATGATCGATTGTGGTATGTTAAAATCATTAATTGTCAGCGAAGCTATTATATGCTATAACGCGCAGAAAGATGTTTGGTTACCAAAACCCGATCTAGAAAAAATAATTAACGAACAACGAAAACAATTGGGAGATTGTGAAACACTTATGGATTGGTCTAAGAGGTTATTCGAAGGTAGGAATAGAGAGGCTAAAGAGCTCGGACGAAGAATAATCGGTAAATTCACTCAAGGTGGAAGATTTGACAATGCAAAATATTCTTCGAGATTGATCTTAGACAATGAAGAATACGATTTTATCATAACCGATTTAATAAAAAAAGGAAAATTTGTAACCCGTAGGGATGCTTTTCGATCCAATGGTGAGAAATTAGGTACGGTTGTTACCTACTGTGATGGATATAGTTGTCAGTACACACATTTGAGAAGTTCTATGCTAGCCTATTCTTGTATTAATCTATTCTCGATGATAAACAGATTTCCCGATACCGCGGTTAGAGTAGCTACTGATTCGATGTATATCCATGAGAAATACAAATCAGATGTAGCTAAATTCACAGATCCTAAGGAAGCGTGGGGAAATTGGAGGTTTAAAAAAGAAACACTACATGAGTATTGTAAATCCGCAGACGTTGCTATGGATGATAAATATATTTGTTGTGAAATTGGAAACGCTAGCGTTTCTACAGAATTTTCTACTGCACCACCTGTATCCGATCCGATTTGTAGATACAAGACAGTTTATTTAAACGGCTGTGGTGGATCAGGAAAGACAACTCGTGCAATCGAATTATTTCGTCGGTCAACCATGGTTGTGTTAACACCAACTCACAGACTCGCCAGAGAGATGATAGCGCGGGGGGTAAAAGCCTGTACTTATCACAGCTTCTTTCGATGGAAAGGCGATACATGAACTCCTGATCGAATGGGCGATAAATTTATTCCTGAAATAATAATCTGGGATGAAATATGCACGGTATCGTTGACAGTATTACATATATTTCTTGAATGGTTGTTATTGAAAAATACAAAAGTCGTCATGTGCGGGGATCACGGCCAACCGCAGCCATTTGTTGGTGGATCTCCACATGAATGGCTAAAAGGATTTGTAGATTATTATGAAGAGATTAATACCGACCATAGATCACTTGATGAACAATTACGAGAATTCAAAGCGCTAATTAGATTACAACCGGATAAAATCCAATGTGAAATAGCGCGTGAAATAATTTCAGAAACTCCCATGAATGATTTTTGGGAAATGTGGAGGCCAAATGATTTAATAATCGCGAGTAGAAAAATAGTCAGAGACGCACTTCAGATGAAGTTGTTTGCGCTACATAAAGAAAAATTTGCAACACTTCCAGTACCACTCTGTTATAGACCTAAGGATACACGAAAGCAGAATATCGACGTTGACATTCCTGGACAACAACAAAAGCAGAATTTAGTATTAAATGATATTGTGCTGGTTGATATCAGCGTCGTTAAAGATGCATTAGGTGCTGATAAATCCCCATGGACGTTAGGTTATGCAGCAACAATACACTCTTCACAGGGATTAACTATCACAGACACAACTCTTTGAATAGTAGATAATCATATTGAGTGGTCAAATTTAGTTTATCTCGCAGTATCCAGAGTACGGCGAATAAACCAACTTCGAAGAATTGTGGTTAATGATAATGACAATACATTAAGTAATATACACACCGATGATAATATAATCAGAAAAAAACTCTCTGGTTATAAACAACAGGATAAAAAAAATAAAAGAGAATTTGACATCGATGCTGAATTAATTAAGACGCTGAAACAGCAACAGAATAATCACTGCGCGAGTTGTAATTGTATAATGAGTTGGAATTGGTCGGATAAAGATCCTCGCCAATTCACCGTAGATAGAAAAGATAACAATCTCGGTCATGTCAGAAACAATGTGAGGTTGACTTGTCTTGAGTGCAACAGACGCAGAGGTGCCAGCACCTTAGGTGCTAGTTAAGACCACGCGGTGGCAATTGAGTATCTTCGGGGATCACTTGTAGTTGTTGTCGAGTAAATCCTCGCTGAGGAGCAGTTGAATCCAGTCTATAGATTGGAGGTCTACCAGTTGATCGTGTTATACCGAATATCCTATGCGTAGTGACACTCCAAATAGGATCGGTAGCTCTTTTTTTACCACCCTCAAGCTCTCCTGGTTCATATAAGTACCTTACAATGACATTACTACCAAGAATTGGTTCTTTTTGTGAAATTCCTTGGATTTCCATTTTGATAGACGCCTTCTTAATAGCGTTGACAGGTTTCATATTAATTGTTCTAGTAATCTCATTATTGATTGCGGTAATCACAGCTGGTAATCTCTTGACCCATTCACGGGATCGTTTATCCTGGATGAATTCTTTTGCGTATTGATATCCGAATAACCGCTCAGCAAGGGTTTTATTAAACCGTTCAACAATTGCCTGATCGCGATGTAGCGCAGTGTGTCCTCGTCTGATGGCGACATTATGATGTTTCATCGTAGATGTAACAACACCTTGAAATTCCTTGCCAGGATCAACTTGTAACAGATTTGGCCAGCGCAGAGGACCTCGTCGATAAATTTTTTCAAATGCAGAAGCTACTTCAGTAGATGATTTTGTTTTTAACGGTTCTGCTTCTTTGTATCGACTTGCAATATCAACTAACGTTAACGCGTATTTGTAACCGTTGTCATGCGGCAGAAATAGTATATCAGCTTGATGAACTTCATTAGGTGTTGTAACATCAAAATGCGAATAGTTAATTTGTTTAGGCGCTGGTAGATAAATTTGCCATATTGCCTGTTTAGATAACCAGTTTGCCGCTGTAGTTTTTTTCACCTTTGATGCACTAGCTAGTTTATTGATTGCTGCGTAACCTCTCCAGTATCCCCTCGGAGAATAGTAAATAGATTCCATATTAAAATGCTAGCATTTTCAATTACCAGCACCTAACATCAATTTACCCTTCATAGCAGATTTTACCAACCGCGAAGCCAATTTTTCTTTGAAGGATTTATCAGGAATAGCATTTAACGCATGAATTAATTTTACATCTGCGAGATGTCTGTGTTGAAGATTGCTGCTTTTATAAGCGACATCATGAGCATGACACGCCTTATCAATAGCGTTTATTGGATACTCGCCGGGTCGGGGCTGATTTTGATCATCAAGTCTGATATCTAATCGTGTCCCCGGTCCACAGTAGCTATATCCTGGAAGGTGCTTTTCTCCTGGATACTTTGCCCACGGTGTTCCAGGGAGTTTTGCTAACTTGGCTGCAATATCACCTCCTCGTTTTTTTTTAAAGGTTTCGTGGAAGTAAATCTAAATTTTTTCGTACTACATTGTACGCATTTACCAGAAAGCGCTGATCGATTATTTTTCGTTGTAATCGTCGTCAAGTCATTTGTGCCAGTACGCGTCCTACACTTCACACAATATAGATCCATAATTTATATATAAACAGCATGAATGTAATTGATTATTCAGCTACGAGACGACGGGAACCTATTAGACACCATGCAATGTTACCAAATTCTATTCGCGCGATTATCATCGGACCATCTGGAAGTGGTAAAACACAATTGCTACTTAATTTGATAACGAGATGGATGAAGTGGGATAAGTTGTATATGATTGCTCCGAGTGTAGATGATCAGCGATGTTATGAAGTGTTAAAGGATTTTAATGATGCCGCGCGAGAAATTAACGGTGATGGTGTTATTGAGTTTATAACCGATATCGAAGAGGCACCTAGTATTGACTCCATCGACGGAAGTATTAACAATTTAGTCGTATATGATGATATCATGTTAGATAATCAAAAAAATCCTGCTAGAATATTTTCCCGGGGGCGTCACAAAAACACAGATGTGATATATGTCACTCAACGTTACACTCAAATACCAAAAGTGATCCGAGATAACTGCAATATACTGTGTGTATTTAACGGAGTTGATACTCATACTCTTAGAAATATTTGGCAAACTTGGTGCGGTGGTGATATGGATCATAATCAATTTAAAAATTTCTTTAGCCGCGCTCAGTCAATCCCACACGGATTTGTGACGATAAATTTATCAGACCCTCGGACAAGATATCGTGTCGGACTTGATCAAATATTTAGTTAGCGCATTAGCAGCAGAGGAGGTGAACGTCAACTAAATGGCGTCTTTTTTTTTTTATTCTTTGCTCAAATTATTATTAAAAATTAATTAAGTATTTTCAAGGAAGCCTCAGTTTAGTAAATTGGGGCTTATATAAGCAATTTTGGGAAGCCTCAGTTTAGTAAATTGACGCCTAAAAAAGTTTGTCTGTTCACACACTCTGCATTTTTTTAAATAATTTCGTTTCCGTAGAAGCCTTATTTTTGCTTGAAAACCTGGTCTGTTCACCCATTCTGCTGCTACTTTTGATGAAAAACGGACTTTTTTGTTTTTCATGTTATGGATCAGTTGGGCTTAGATAAAAGCTGTTGAAACCCTTTACCCCGCTTGGATTTGGTTAATACTTGGTTTATTGGCTGCGCACCATTGGATAGTACGTCACCATACTTTAAAACCGGTTCCCACCATTTTTTTCAGCATGACTTTTGATGAAAAACGGACTTTTTTGTTTTTCATGTTATGGATCAGTTGGGCTTAGATAAAAGCTGTTGAAACCCTTTACCCCGCTTGGATTTGGTTAATACTTGGTTTATTGGCTGCGCACCATTGGATAGTACGTCACCATACTTTAAAACCGGTTCCCACCATTTTTTTCAGCATGACTTTTGATGAAAAACGGACTTTTTTGTTTTTCATGTTATGGATCAGTTGGGCTTAGATAAAAGCTGTTGAAACCATTTACCCCGCTTGGATTTGGTTAATACTTGGTTTATTGGCTGCGCACCATTGGATAGTACGTCACCATACTTTAAAACCGGTTCCCACCATTTTTTTCAGCATGACTTTTGATGAAAAACGGACTTTTTTGTTTTTCATGTTATGGATCAGTTGGGATTAGATGAAAGCTGTTGAAACCCTTTACCTCGCTTGGATTTGGTTAATACTTGGTTTATTGGCTGTGCACCATTGGATAGTACGTCACCATACTTTAAAACCGGTTCCCACCATTTTTTTCAGCATGACTTTTGATGAAAAACGGACTTTTTTGTATTTCATGTTATGGATCAGTTGGGCTTAGATAAAAGCTGTTGAAACCCTTTACCCAGCTTGGATTTGGTTAATACTTGGTTTATTGGCTGCGCACCATTGGATAGTACGTCACCATACTTTAAAACCGGTTCCCACCATTTTTTTCAGCATGACTTTTGATGAAAAACGGACTTTTTTGTTTTTCATGTTATGGATCAGTTGGGCTTAGATAAAAGCTGTTGAAACCCTTTACCCCGCTTGGATTTGGTTAATACTTGGTTTATTGGCTGCGCACCATTGGATAGTACGTCACCATACTTTAAAACCGGTTCCCACCATTTTTTTCAGCATGACTTTTGATGAAAAACGGACTTTTTTGTTTTTCATGTTATGGATCAGTTGGGCTTAGATAAAAGCTGTTGAAACCCTTTACCCCGCTTGGATTTGGTTAATACTTGGTTTATTGGCTGCGCACCATTGGATAGTACGTCACCATACTTTAAAACCGGTTCCCACCATTTTTTTCAGCATGACTTTTGATGAAAAACGGACTTTTTTGTTTTTCATGTTATGGATCAGTTGGGCTTAGATAAAAGCTGTTGAAACCCTTTACCCCGCTTGGATTTGGTTAATACTTGGTTTATTGGCTGCGCACCATTGGATAGTACTTCACCATACTTTAAAACCGGTTCCCACCATTTTTTTCAGCATGACTTTTGATGAAAAACGGATTTTTTTGTTTTTCATGTTATGGATCAGTTGGGCTTAGATAAAAGCTGTTGAAACCCTTTACCCCGCTTGGATTTGGTTAATACTTGGTTTATTGGCTGCGCACCATTGGATAGTACGTCACCATACTTTAAAACCGGTTCCCACCATTTTTTTCAGCATGACTTTTGATGAAAAACGGTCTTTTTTGTTTTTCATGTTATGGATCAGTTGGGCTTAGATAAAAGCTGTTGAAACCCTTTACCCCGCTGGATTTGGTTAATACTTGGTTTATTGGCTGCGCACCATTGGATAGTACGTCACCATACTTCAAACCGGTTCCCACCATTTTTTTCAGCATGACTTTTGATGAAAAACGGACTTTTTTGTTTTTCATGTTATGGATCAGTTGGGCTTAGATAAAAGCTGTTGAAACCCTTTACCCCGCTTGGATTTGGTTAATACTTGGTTTATTGGCTGCGCACCATTGGATAGTACGTCACCATACTTTAAAACCGGTTCCCACCATTTTTTTCAGCATGACTTTTGATGAAAAACGGACTTTTTTGTTTTTCATGTTATGGATCAGTTGGGCTTAGATAAAAGCTGTTGAAACCCTTTACCCCGCTTGGATTTGGTTAATACTTGGTTTATTGGCTGCGCACCATTGGATAGTACGTCACCATACTTTAAAACCGGTTCCCACCATTTTTTTCAGCATGACTTTTGATGAAAAACGGACTTTTTTGTTTTTCATGTTATGGATCAGTTGGGCTTAGATAAAAGCTGTTGAAACCCTTTACCCCGCTTGGATTTGGTTAATACTTGGTTTATTGGCTGCGCACCATTGGATAGTACGTCACCATACTTTAAAACCGGTTCCCACCATTTTTTTCAGCATGACTTTTGATGAAAAACGGACTTTTTTGTTTTTCATGTTATGGATCAGTTGGGCTTAGATAAAAGCTGTTGAAACCCTTTACCCCGCTTGGATCTGGTTAATACTTGGTTTATTGGCTGCGCACCATTGGATAGTACGTCACCATACTTTAAAACCGGTTCCCACCATTTTTTTCAGCATGACTTTTGATGAAAAACGGACTTTTTTGTTTTTCATGTTATGGATCAGTTGGGCTTAGATAAAAGCTGTTGAAACCCTTTACCCCGCTTGGATTTGGTTAATACTTGGTTTATTGGCTGCGCACCATTGGATAGTACGTCACCATACTTTAAAACCGGTTCCCACCATTTTTTTCAGCATGACTTTTGATGAAAAACGGACTTTTTTGTTTTTCATGTTATGGATCATCTGGGCTTAGATAAAAGCTGTTGAAACCCTTTACCCCGCTTGGATTTGGTTAATACTTGGTTTATTGGCTGCGCACCATTGGATAGTACGTCACCATACTTTAAAACCGGTTCCCACCATTTTTTTCAGCATGACTTTTGATGAAAAACGGACTTTTTTGTTTTTCATGTTATGGATCAGTTGGGCTTAGATAAAAGCTGTTGAAACCCTTTACCCCGCTTGGATTTGGTTAATACTTGGTTTATTGGCTGCGCACCATTGGATAGTACGTCACCATACTTTAAAACCGGTTCCCACCATTTTTTTCAGCATGACTTTTGATGAAAAACGGACTTTTTTGTTTTTCATGTTATGCATCAGTTGGGCTTAGATAAAAGCTGTTGAAACCCTTTACCCCGCTTGGATTTGGTTAATACTTGGTTTATTGGCTGCGCACCATTGGATGGTACGTCACCATACTTTAAAACCGGTTCCCACCATTTTTTTCAGCATGACTTTTGATGAAAAACGGACTTTTTTGTTTTTCATGTTATGGATCAGTTGGGCTTAGATAAAAGCTGTTGAAACCCTTTACCCGCTTGGATTTGGTTAATACTTGGTTTATTGGCTGCGCACCATTGGATAGTACGTCACCATACTTTAAAACCGGTTCCCACCATTTTTTTCAGCATGACTTTTGATGAAAAACGGACTTTTTTGTTTTTCATGTTATGGATCAGTTGGGCTTAGATAAAAGCTGTTGAAACCCTTTACCCCGCTTGGATTTGGTTAATACTTAGTTTATTGGCTGCGCACCATTGGATAGTACGTCACCATACTTTAAAACCGGTTCCCACCATTTTTTTCAGCATGACTTTTGATGAAAAACGGACTTTTTTGTTTTTCATGTTATGGATCAGTTGGGCTTAGATAAAAGCTGTTGAAACCCTTTACCCCGCTTGGATTTGGTTAATACTTGGTTTATTGGCTGCGCACCATTGGATAGTACGTCACCATACTTTAAAACCGGTTCCCACCATTTTTTTCAGCATGACTTTTGATGAAAAACGGACTTTTTTGTTTTTCATGTTATGGATCAGTTGGGCTTAGATAAAAGCTGTTGAAACCCTTTACCCCGCTTGGATTTGGTTAATACTTGGTTTATTGGCTGCGCACCATTGGATAGTACGTCACCATACTTTAAAACCGGTTCCCACCATTTTTTTCAGCATGACTTTTGATGAAAAACGGACTTTTTTGTTTTTCATGTTATGGATCAGTTGGGCTTAGATAAAAGCTGTTGAAACCCTTTACCCCGCTTGGATTTGGTTAATACTTGGTTTATTGGCTGCGCACCATTGGATAGTACGTCACCATACTTTAAAACCGGTTCCCACCATTTTTTTCAGCATGACTTTTGATGAAAAACGGACTTTTTTGTTTTTCATGTTATGGATCAGTTGGGCTTAGATAAAAGCTGTTGAAACCCTTTACCCCGCTTGGATTTGGTTAATACTTGGTTTATTGGCTGCGCACCATTGGATAGTACGTCACCATACTTTAAAACCGGTTCCCACCATTTTTTTCAGCATGACTTTTGATGAAAAACGGACTTTTTTGTTTTTCATGTTATGGATCAGTTGGGCTTAGATAAAAGCTGTTGAAACCCTTTACCCCGCTTGGATTTGGTTAATACTTGGTTTATTGGCTGCGCACCATTGGATAGTACGTCACCATACTTTAAAACCGGTTCCCACCATTTTTTTCAGCATGACTTTTGATGAAAAACGGACTTTTTTGTTTTTCATGTTATGGATCAGTTGGGATTAGATAAAAGCTGTTGAAACCCTTTACCTCGCTTGGATTTGGTTAATACTTGGTTTATTGGCTGTGCACCATTGGATAGTACGTCACCATACTTTAAAACCGGTTCCCACCATTTTTTTCAGCATGACTTTTGATGAAAAACGGACTTTTTTGTTTTTCATGTTATGGATCAGTTGGGCTTAGATAAAAGCTGTTGAAACCTTTACCCCGCTTGGATTTGGTTAATACTTGGTTTATTGGCTGCGCACCATTGGATAGTACGTCACCATACTTTAAAACCGGTTCCCACCATTTTTTTCAGCATGACTTTTGATGAAAAACGGAACTTTTTTGTTTTTCATGTTATGGATCAGTTGGGCTTAGATAAAAGCTGTTGAAACCCTTTACCCCGCTTGGATTTGGTTAATACTTGGTTTATTGGCTGCGCACCATTGGATAGTACGTCACCATACTTTAAAACCGGTTCCCACCATTTTTTTCAGCATGACTTTTGATGAAAAACGGACTTTTTTGTTTTTCATGTTATGGATCAGTTGGGCTTAGATAAAAGCTGTTGAAACCCTTTACCCCGCTTGGATTTGGTTAATACTTGGTTTATTGGCTGCGCACCATTGGATAGTACGTCACCATACTTTAAAACCGGTTCCCACCATTTTTTTCAGCATGACTTTTGATGAAAAACGGACTTTTTTGTTTTTCATGTTATGGATCAGTTGGGCTTAGATAAAAGCTGTTGAAACCCTTTACCCCGCTTGGATTTGGTTAATACTTGGTTTATTGGCTGCGCACCATTGGATAGTACGTCACCATACTTTAAAACCGGTTCCCACCATTTTTTTCAGCATGACTTTTGATGAAAAACGGACTTTTTTGTTTTTCATGTTATGGATCAGTTGGGCTTAGATAAAAGCTGTTGAAACCCTTTACCCCGCTTGGATTTGGTTAATACTTGGTTTATTGGCTGCGCACCATTGGATAGTACGTCACCATACTTTAAAACCGGTTCCCACCATTTTTTTCAGCATGACTTTTGATGAAAAACGGACTTTTTTGTTTTTCATGTTATGGATCAGTTGGGCTTAGATAAAAGCTGTTGAAACCCTTTACCCCGCTTGGATTTGGTTAATACTTGGTTTATTGGCTGCACACCATTGGATAGTACTTCACCATACTTTAAAACCGGTTCCCACCATTTTTTTCAGCATGACTTTTGATGAAAAACGGACTTTTTTGTTTTTCATGTTATGGATCAGTTGGGCTTAGATAAAAGCTGTTGAAACCCTTTACCCCGCTTGGATTTGGTTGATACTTGGTTTATTGGCTGCGCACCATTGGATAGTACGTCACCATACTTTAAAACCGGTTCCCACCATTTTTTTCAGCATGACTTTTGATGAAAAACGGACTTTTTTGTTTTTCATGTTATGGATCAGTTGGGCTTAGCTAAAAGCTGTTGAAACCCTTTACCCCGCTTGGATTTGGTTAATACTTGGTTTATTGGCTGCGCACCATTGGATAGTACGTCACCATACTTTAAAACCGGTTCCCACCATTTTTTTCAGCATGACTTTTGATGAAAAACGGACTTTTTTTTTTTTCATGTTATGGATCAGTTGGGCTTAGATAAAAGCTGTTGAAACCCTTTACCCCGCTTGGATTTGGTTAATACTTGGTTTATTGGCTGCGCACCATTGGATAGTACGTCACCATACTTTAAAACCGGTTCCCACCATTTTTTTCAGCATGACTTTTGATGAAAAACGGACTTTTTTGTTTTTCATGTTATGGATCAGTTGGGCTTAGATAAAAGCTGTTGAAACCCTTTACCCCGCTTGGATTTGGTTAATACTTGGTTTATTGGCTGCGCACCATTGGATAGTACGTCACCATACTTTAAAACCGGTTCCCACCATTTTTTTCAGCATGACTTTTGATGAAAAACGGACTTTTTTGTTTTTCATGTTATGGATCAGTTGGGCTTAGATAAAAGCTGTTGAAACCCTTTACCCCGCTTGGATTTGGTTAATACTTGGTTTATTGGCTGCGCACCATTGGATAGTACGTCACCATACTTTAAAAGCGGTTCCCACCATTTTTTTCAGCATGACTTTTGATGAAAAACGGACTTTTTTGTTTTTCATGTTATGGATCAGTTGGGCTTAGATAAAAGCTGTTGAAACCCTTTACCCCACTTGGATTTGGTTAATACTTGGTTTATTGGCTGCGCACCATTGGATAGTACGTCACCATACTTTAAAACCGGTTCCCACCATTTTTTTCAGCATGACTTTTGATGAAAAACGGACTTTTTTGTTTTTCATGTTATGGATCAGTTGGGCTTAGATAAAAGCTGTTGAAACCCTTTACCCCGCTTGGATTTGGTTAATACTTGGTTTATTGGCTGCGCACCATTGGATAGTACGTCACCATACTTTAAAACCGGTTCCCACCATTTTTTTCAGCATGACTTTTGATGAAAAACGGACTTTTTTGTTTTTCATGTTATGGATCAGTTGGGCTTAGATAAAAGCTGTTGAAACCCTTTACCCCGCTTGGATTTGGTTAATACTTGGTTTATTGGCTGCGCACCATTGGATAGTACGTCACCATACTTTAAAACCGGTTCCCACCATTTTTTTCAGCATGACTTTTGATGAAAAACGGACTTTTTTGTTTTTCATGTTATGGATCAGTTGGGCTTAGATAAAAGCTGTTGAAACCCTTTACCCCGCTTGGATTTGGTTAATACTTGGTTTATTGGCTGCGCACCATTGGATAGTACGTCGCCATACTTTAAAACCGGTTCCCACCATTTTTTTCAGCATGACTTTTGATGAAAAACGGACTTTTTTGTTTTTCATGTTATGGATCAGTTGGGCTTAGATAAAAGCTGTTGAAACCCTTTACCCCGCTTGGATTTGGTTAATACTTGGTTTATTGGCTGCGCACCATTGGATAGTACGTCACCATACTTTAAAACCGGTTCCCACCATTTTTTTCAGCATGACTTTTGATGAAAAACGGACTTTTTTGTTTTTCATGTTATGGATCAGTTGGGCTTAGATAAAAGCTGTTGAAACCCTTTACCCCGCTTAGATTTGGTTAATACTTGGTTTATTGGCTGCGCACCATTGGATAGTACGTCACCATACTTTAAAACCGGTTCCCACCATTTTTTTCAGCATGACTTTTGATGAAAAACGGACTTTTTTGTTTTTCATGTTATGGATCAGTTGGGCTTAGATAAAAGCTGTTGAAACCCTTTACCCCGCTTGGATTTGGTTAATACTTGGTTTATTGGCTGCGCACCATTGGATAGTACGTCAGTATACTTTAAAACCGGTTCCCACCATTTTTTTCAGCATGACTTTTGATGAAAAACGGACTTTTTTGTTTTTCATGTTATGGATCAGTTGGGCTTAGATAAAAGCTGTTGAAACCCTTTACCCCGCTTGGATTTGGTTAATACTTGGTTTATTGGCTGCGCACCATTGGATAGTACGTCACCATACTTTAAAACCGGTTCCCACCATTTTTTTCAGCATGACTTTTGATGAAAAACGGACTTTTTTGTTTTTCATGTTATGGATCAGTTGGGCTTAGATAAAAGCTGTTGAAACCCTTTACCCCGCTTGGATTTGGTTAATACTTGGTTTATTGGCTGCGCACCATTGGATAGTACGTCACCATACTTTAAAACCGGTTCCCACCATTTTTTTCAGCATGACTTTTGATGAAAAACGGACTTTTTTGTTTTTCATGTTATGGATCAGTTGGGCTTAGATAAAAGCTGTTGAAACCCTTTACCCCGCTTGGATTTGGTTAATACTTGGTTTATTGGCTGCGCACCATTGGATAGTACGTCACCATACTTTAAAACCGGTTCCCACCATTTTTTTCAGCATGACTTTTGATGAAAAACGGACTTTTTTGTTTTTCATGTTATGGATCAGTTGGGCTTAGATAAAAGCTGTTGAAACCCTTTACCCCGCTTGGATTTGGTTAATACTTGGTTTATTGGCTGCGCACCATTGGATAGTACGTCACCATACTTTAAAACCGGTTCCCACCATTTTTTTCAGCATGACTTTTGATGAAAAACGGACTTTTTTGTTTTTCATGTTATGGATCAGTTGGGCTTAGATAAAAGCTGTTGAAACCCTTTACCCCGCTTGGATTTGGTTAATACTTGGTTTATTGGCTGCGCACCATTGGATAGTACGTCACCATACTTTAAAACCGGTTCCCACCATTTTTTTCAGCATGACTTTTGATGAAAAACGGACTTTTTTGTTTTTCATGTTATGGATCAGTTGGGCTTAGATAAAAGCTGTTGAAACCCTTTACCCCGCTTGGATTTGGTTAATACTTGGTTTATTGGCTGCGCACCATTGGATAGTACGTCACCATACTTTAAAACCGGTTCCCTCCATTTTTTTCAGCATGACTTTTGATGAAAAACGGACTTTTTTGTGCTTGCTCTCTGCGGCGGCTGAGACAAGGAGAGAGAGAGAATGCTGTCTACTGGTGCTGCTGATGGTTGTGCAGGTAGCGAATGCCAGACAAATGGGACGTCATTTGCTGCAATACCTTATAGCTTGTGAATGCTTTAATATATCTATTCTTGCTCTCTGCGGCGGCGGCGGCGGCAAAGAGAGAGAGAGAGAGAGAGAGAGAGAGAGAGAGAGAGAGAGAGAGAGAGAGAGAGAGAGAGAGAGAGAGAGAGCCAACATTGTTTGGTAGGCCAATTCAAAGTCAGACTAGAGTCAAGCTTATCTGAACAGGGTCTTCTTTCCCCGCCGTTTGTGTCAAGCGCGTTCCCTTGGCTGTGGCTTCGCTTTGCTGCAATACCTTATAGCTTGTGAATGCTTCAATGTATGTGCCTGTTCTCTGCGGCTGCGGCGGCAAGGAGAGAGAGAGAGAATGCTGTCTGCTGCTGCTGCTGCTGATGGTTGTGGTGGTAGCGAATTCCAGACAAATCTGACGTCCTTTCATGCAATACCTTATTGTTTGTGAATGCTTCAATATATCTATTCTTGCTCATTGCGGCGGCGGCGGCAAGGAGAGAGAGAGAGAGAGAGAGAGAGAGAGAGAGAGAGAGAGAGAGAGAGAGAGAGAGAGAGAGAGAGAGCTTTGTTTGGTCGGCCAATTCAAAGTTAGACTAGAGTCAAGCTGTTCTGAACATCAACAGTCTTGCTGCGGTTCTGGATCCTGGACTCTTGCTCGAGATGGCCTTTTCACTTGCCAGTAGTAGCGCGGTGTTCGGGGCACGAGACAAGCAATTCGTGAGATACGTGAGGGACGGTCCTTGATGTTAGCTTTCACTACTTCCGGTAAAGGTCCGCCCCGGATTATGGACTTATAAGGACTTTGTCGGACGATTTCCGTCAAACCCATTAAAACCAGACGTTGCCAGTTCAACCTTGGGTCGGACGTAGTCGGACGCAAAAATCTTTATCTTACTAAATAAATTAATGAGTTTGGTGTCACTAGATGCGCAATTGAATTACCTTTCAAATGGTACCAAGTATGTTACAATAGTTTAAGTAGTTTTTGAGAAAATCCAAATTCTGACTCAATCGGCTTGGGTCGGAAAAAAGACTGATATAGCCGGGATTTTGTTTAATATACTGGTTTCAAGACTTATTTGATGAACGATTTAGGCGATCGAGTTGTCAAAATACGCGAAATAAAATTACCTACCTGGTGATGTGTTATTTGTCTTAAAAAATTAATAAATAAAAAACTATACGGATATACGATATCAACAACAAAATGAAACGGCAATTTGGTATGTCTGTATCTTTATAATTATACTACATACAAGACTGAGGTCATCATTTCCAGGCGTAAGATACTCGATATAATAAGGTTTCAATAATATTGTTATTAAAACTTGCATGGAAATGTCAGCATTAATAATTTTAATGTAAAATAATGCACCGAAAATGGTAGCAAACGATAGGGGTTCATTATGATCAATTATTATTAAATCACATAGAGTAAATGTTATGCACATGTACTTATTTGGAAGGTAATAAGACAGTGTATGCAATAGATAATTGGATTTTGAAAAAAATAATAAATAGATATAGGTTTTACACAAACTAAAAATGCAATAGCATATATCGCGGATTTGGTTTGAGGACATGGAATTGGGGGTAGTAGTACGTGGAAAATTCCATCCGTGAAACTACACATACAAATTAGAATAACAGGCGGAGTAGGGTCGTGAATTTTACTCACATTACTGATCCAAATCTTATATTATATAAGTTACTATGTAGCCAGATAACTACTCTATTGACCACGGAAATCAGACAAAATTTATACAAAGAGATGTTGTAATATAATAATAATAATATATATCAATTGACTATATCGTCCAAAAATTGTATAGTATGACGTTAGTTTCAATGTAGCTATTTTAGTAATTAATCGTCATTTCCTAGTGTGTATGATACCATTAGGTAGAGCGTTTCCACGTATATATTTATGGCGAGTAGTATTGTAATAACTTAAAGAAGTATTAGAAATAGGACAGCGGGCATACCCCCAGTTATCAGTAACACTCAGTGAAGGGTTTGCTACGAGGAATTGCGGACGGACTAACGGCACACGTTCCGCAGGAGAAACCGGCCGTGGTTTGAGTATGGGGAATATAGAGGCCTAGTAGTGGCAGAATTTCCACCTTAAAACCTTCGGCTGGTAGGATGGATTTGGTATAACCTTAAATGTGAACGTAATACTGATTACAATTAAGTATTATATACGTTATATCGTAGCCCGAGAAGTAGTCGTTAGACAAGGGCATACGGACACAAAATATACCGATATATATGGTATAAAAAATGTACTGAAAGGTATAGATCCAGATGAAATTTTCGGCTGGTAGGTATTTAAATTTTATTTTCTATAAAAATTAGTAGTCATATCCTAGTATGTAATAAGCCGTTGGGTAGGGAATTTTAGCGGTATATAGCTGGATAATACTTTGAAAATAACTCATAGAATTATTAGAAATAGGACAGCGGGCATACCACCAGTTATCAGTAACCCTCAGTGAAGGTTTTGCTACGAGGAATTGCGGACCTACTAACGGTGACTCAAGCAGAAAATGACATGTCGATATATACCTTTCACTAAACTATTTCTACATAAATATTTTGTATATTTTCTTTCAATTCTGTCTTAGTCAATCGACTACTTCTCGGGCTACAATATAACGTATATAATACTTCATTCTAATCAGTATTACGTTAACATTCATCGTTATACCAAACATCATTGGTTTTCTAGAAATATGCCTCAATGTTTTCAATATATGACATAAATAATCGAATTAATAACTAGATCCTATATCAACAAATAAATGCACCTAAGAAACAAATGTGTAGCAAAGTTGTAAAACAAACTTATACAATATATAATTGTGACTCAAGCGGAAAATGACATGTCGATATATACCTTTCACTAAACTATTTCTACGTAAATATTTTGTATATTTTCTTTCAATTCTGTCTTAGTCAATCGACTACTTCTCTGGCTACAATATAACGTATATAATACTTCATTCTAATCAGTATTACGTTAACATTCATCGTTATACCAAACGTGTCGTACCAGCCTCAAATTTTAATTTAGAACATCCGCCTGTACTAGGCCCGGCATTTCCCATACTAAAACCCTTATCGTTGTTACGGTTGGTATGCCCGCTGTCCTAATTCCAATAATTCTATAAGTTAATTTAAGAATATTTTGAAGCTCTATACCCGTAAAAAGGCAATACCCGATGGTTTAATGCAATTAATAACTAGATCCTATATCAAGAAATAAATGCAGATAAGAAACCAATGTGTTGTAAAACAAACTTATAATATATAATTGGGACTTACCGATCGTATAAGCGGATTACCTGTCTTCTAGAAACATGCTTGAATGTTTTCAATATATGACATAATTAATGGAATTAATAACTAGAAGATATATCAATAAAGAAATGCACATAAGAAACAAATAGGAAAGTCCGCAATTCCTCGTAGCAAACCCTTCACTGAGTGTTACTGATAAATGGTGGTTTGCCCGCTGTCCTATTTCTAATAATTCTATTAGTTATTTTCAAAGTATTATCCAGCTATATACCGCTAAAAAATCCGTACCCAACGGCTTATTACATACTAGGTAATGACTACTAATTTGTATAGAAAATAAAATTTAAATACCGACCAGCCGAAAATTTCATCTGGATCTATACCTTTCAATACATTTTTTTATACCATATATAACGGTATATTTTGTGTCCGTTTGCCCTAGTCTAACGAATACTTCTCGGGCTAGGATATAACGTATACAATACTTAATTGTAATCGGTATTACGTTAACATTTAAGGTTATACCAAACCCATCCTACCAGCCGAATGTTTTAAGGTGGAATTTTGCCACTACTAGGCCTCTATATTCCACATACTCCAACTACGGCCGGTTTCTCCTGCGGAACTTGTGCCGCTAGTCCGTCCACAGTTCCTCGTAGCAAACCCTTCATTGAGTGTTACTGATAACTGGTGGTATGCCCGCTGTCCTATTTCTAATAATTCTTTAAGTTATTACAATACTACTCGCCATAAATATACAAATGGAAACGCTCTACGTAATGGTATCATACACACTAGGAAATGACGATTAATTATTAAGATAGCTACATTGAAACTAACGTCATACTATACAATTTTCGGACGATATAGTCAATTGATATATATTATTATTATTATTACAACATCTCTTTGTATAAATTTTGTCTGATTTCCGTGGTCAATAGAGTAGTTATCTGGCTACATAGTAACGTATATAATATAAGATTTGGATCAGTAATGTGAGTAAAATTCACGACCCTACTCCGCCTGTTATTCTAATTTGTATGTGTAGTTTCACGGGTGGAATTTTGCACGTACTACTACCCCCAACTCCAGGTCATCAAACCAAATCCGCGATATTTGCAATTGCAATTTAGTTCGTGTAAAACCTATATCTATTTATTATTTTTTTCAAAATCCAATAATCTGTTGCATACACTGTCTTATTACATTCCAAATAAGTACATGTGCATAACATTTACTCTATGTGATTTAATAATAATTGATCATAATGAACCCCTATCGTTTGCTACCATTTTCGGTGCAATTATTTTAAATTTAAAATTATTAATGCTGACATTTCCATGCAAGTTTTAATAACAATATTATTGAAATCTTATTATATCGAGTATCTTACGCCCGGAAATGATGACCTCAGTCTTGTATGTAGTATACTTATAAAAATACAGACATACCAAATTGCCGTTTCATTGTCTTGTTGATATCGTTTGTCTGTATACTTTTTTACTTATTAAGTTTTTAAGAACAATAACACATCACCAGGTAGGTAATTTTACAGTTTATCGGGGTATATGCAATAGCTAATTCAATGTTTGTGGATAAAACAAGTGGTTTGTCAATTCAAACGCATTCTCTATTATATGCGACGTTACGTGTCAAGAGCCAATCAACAGCTAGATGACGCAATATACATCGAACTCATTCTGATTTCAGTTATTTGATTCTTTACTTAAAATATAGAAATTTGAAAATAATATTTTGCAATATCAGACACAAGCTCTTCTTACACAATATTCCCATTTCTATTACATTTATTTTATTATTTCAGTTCAACAGATATAAGAGAGAAATAGTAAGTAAAATATTTCCCCTTTAGTACCAACTATACGGTAATCCATCTTCTATATTTGCTTTGTGATTGTTTGGTCTGTATAATTATCACAAACTGTTCCACGAATGTAATACACAATTTTACAACGAGCAACACAAGTTTCAGTTCAATTCCAATGCCTCTTTTATTATTTAAATGTACATTATTATTCAGGTGAAATTTCAATACTTCGTTAGCCAATTTTCATTAATCTTAAGATAAAAGTATCGGCTATTGAATAATACGTTTATGTGAAGACCAGGATTATGTTTATAAAGTGACACTGGTATCGACTACTGAATTATACATGTATGTGAAGAACAGGATTGCTATTATAAGCTGACACTGATATCGGCTATTGAATTATACATTTATGTGAAGACAAGGACTAGTATTATAAAATGACACTGATATTGGATATTGAATTATACGTTTACACGATGTCCAGGATTAATGTTATAAAGTGACACTTGTATGAGCTATTGAATTATACGTTTATGTGAAGACTAGGATTATTATTATAAAGTGACACTGATATCGACTATTGAAATATAATTTATGTGAAGAACAGGAATGCTATTATAATCTGACACTTTTATCGGTTATTGAATTATACGTTTATGTGAAGACAAGGAGTATTGTTATAAAGCATTGTACTCTCCTCTCTCCAACTCGTCAACTTGTATACTATCAGAACCACATCATTACAAACCTTTTATATATTTGTATACGGTTTTCTTTCTCTAAATGTGTTCCATAACTAGTCTCGCTTGAAATTGGTATTTTGGACGAAACGAAAAAAAGCATAAACAGAATACAAACTGTGATAAGTGCACTTTTTCATTTCTGGCTAGTCTGCAATTTAATTTGTCGATTAACCGGCAGCACACAGTTCATATATACGAGATGATAGAAGTGATGAAAGTGTAATTATCAGATTAATGACACACTGTATTTGTTTTTTCCAATATGCACCTGTTAATTTGTCAGTTTTATTTAGATTAAATAAACGAAGTTAAGTTTATTGGTTTTTATATCACATTTATATCATACTTTCATGAAGACATAAATCAGAAATGGAACCTATCAAAAGGCGTATTTATCAGTCAAAATGTAAACATTCTGTACTGCGCCATGTTCGTATTTGATTCGCTAAGCGCGTTCTTTCATTATTAGTAATTTCTCTTCAAATTCACTATATCAATAACCATTATATTTACTTTTATTGGTTTATCTCTGAGGGTTCGTTTAAAATTATTATATTTAGTACAAAATATATGTAACACAATTTTAGGTCACAATAAGAAATTATGTGGTGAAAGGAAAGAAACGTGTTCTCCAATATATATATATGTTCGGAGATATCTTGATGCGTTTCAAGAGCCAAACCACTATTTCATTTCCCATATACCGTAACGTTAATACATAAAGAGCTAAAGTGATTTCTTCATTATATTCATCAAAAGTGTAGAGACTTCCATTTATTAAAGCTGTACAATTGTTTCATCATTGAAAACGGGTCTTTCAAAGCATTTTCTCTGCGCATCATGAATGATATACAACAACTGCCAGTTCTGCACCTATTAATACAATATTATGACAGGGTTGAAAATATAATTTGTGGCAGGACATTAATTGTATACGATCAAAATAAAAGTATATATTGTGTTGTCACCTATAGCTTCTAGTTATCAAATTAGACCGACCATCAGGCATCTGATACTGCAGATAGGAGGAAATGATTTACGCGACGATAATTATATCGAGGTTGCCAATATGATTGAGATTATTTGCAGGGAATTGATACAAAAAGTTATCAAGAAAGTGATGGTTGTTGGTATTCTACACCGAGAAAAAACGAGGGGTTTGAGTAGTAACATATATCGCATACAGAGACAAAATATAAACAATCTATTGGCTGCTCGATTTAAAGATCAGGAGCGAATCGTTTATTGCCCATGCCAGACTTTCAGGACTTCATATTTTGCCAGAGATTAAACTCACTTAAACCAATATGGTATTAAGTGGCTATATAAATTGTATTCTATCATCGTGAAAAAGCACGTGCTAAATCCATGAAAATCCGTTTGATCACTCCATAATAAACTGGAGCTTTTGTAAGGGACGAAAGGTCCCAAACAAACTGGAGCGACGAGACGTCCACGTTCGTCAGTTTTGGAAACAGCAACGTTCACATAAATATCCATATTTATGTTAGCGTTGCTGGCTAACGACGTCGCAACCCCGAAAAATAATATAACACATACATACAATATAGCGTATACAAGCACACATACAATATAACATACATACATACATACCTACATACATACATACCTAAATACATACATACATACATACATACATACATACATACATACATACATACATACATACATACATACATACATACATACATACATACATACATACATACATACATACATACATACATACAAACATACATACATATTCCCCATTTTCCAACCACGGCCGGTTTCTCCTGCGGAACTTGTGCCGTTAGTCCGTCCGCAATTCCTCGTAGCAAACCCTTCTCTGACTGTTACTGATAAATGGTGGTTTGCCCGATGTCCTATTTCTAATAATTCTATGAGTTATTTTCAAAGTATTATCCAGCTATATACCGCTAAAAAAATCCGTACCCAACGGCTTATTACTTACTAGGTAATGACTACTAATTTGTATAGAAAATAAAATTTAAATACCGACCAGCCGAAAATTTCATCTGGATCTATACCTTTCAATACATTTTTTTATACCATATATAACGGTATATTTTGTGTCCGTTTGCCCTAGTCTAACGAATACTTCTCGGGCTAGGATATAACGTATATAATACTTAATTGTAATCGGTATTACGTTAACATTTAAGGTTATACCAAACCCATCCTACCAGCCGAATGTTTTAAGGTGGAATTTTGCCACTACTAGGCCTCTATATTCCACATACTCCAACCACGGCCGGTTTCTCCTGCGGAACTTGTGCCGTTAGTCCGTCCACAGTTCCTCGTAGCAAACCCTTCATTGAGTGTTACTGATAACTGGTGGTATGCCCGCTGTCCTATTTCTAATAATTCTTTAAGTTAATACAATACTACTCGCCATAAATATACAAATGGAAACGCTCTACGTAATGGTATCATACACACTAGGAAATGACGATTAATTATTAAGATAGCTACATTGAAACTAACGTCATACTATACAATTTTCGGACGATATAGTCAATTGATATATATTATTATTATTATATTACAACATCTCTTTGTATAAATTTTGTCTGATTTCCGTGGTCAATAGAGTAGTTATCTGGCTACATAGTAACGTATATAATATAAGATTTGGATCAGTAATGTGAGTAAAATTCACGACCCTACTCCGCCTGTTATTCTAATTTGTATGTGTAGTTTCACGGGTGGAATTTTGCACGTACTACTACCCCCAATTCCAGGTCATCAAACCAAATCCGCGATATTTGCAATTGCAATTTAGTTCGTGTAAAACCTATATCTATTTATTAATTTTTTCAAAATCCAATAATCTATTGCATACACTGTCTTATTACCTTCCAAATAAGTACATGTGCATAACATTTACTCTATGTGATTTAATAATAATTGATCATAACGAACCCCTATCGTTTGCTACCATTTTCGGTGCATTATTTTAAATTTAAAATTATTAATGCTGACATTTCCATGCAAGTTTTAATAACAATATTATTGAAATTTTATTATATCGAGTATCTTACGCCCGGAAATGATGACCTCAGTCTTGTATGTAGTATACTTATAAAAATACAGACATACCAAATTGCCGTTTCATTGTGTTGTTGATATCGTTTGTCTGTATAGACTTTTTTTACTTATTAAGTTTTTAAGAACAATAACACATCACCAGGTAGGTAATTTTATTTCGCGTATTTTGACACATCGATCGCCTAATTCGTTCATCAATTAAGTCTTGAAACCAGTATATTCCCAAATAACCGACTATATCAGTCTTTTGTCCGACCCAAGCAAAATGAGACATTTTTAAATTATCTCAAAAACTACTTAAACTATTGTAACATACTTGGTACCATTTGAAAGGTAATTCAATTGTGAATCTAGTGACACCACAGTCATTAATTTATTTAGTAAGATAAAGATTTATTTTACGTCCGACCACGTCCGACCCAAGGTGGAACTTGCAAAGTCTGGTTTTAATGGGTTTGACGGAAATCGTCCGGCAAAGTCCGTATAAGTCCGTAATCCGGGGCGGACCGTTACCGGAAGTAGTGGAACCTAACATCAAGGACCGTCCCTCACGTATCTCACGAAGTGCTTGTCTCCGTGCCCCGACCCACTGGCTACTACTGGCAAGTGAAAAGGCCATCTCGCGCAAGACCCTGTTGAGCTTGACCCAAGTTTGGAGTGGAAGAATTTTGGCCATATTTTGGCCAATCGTGGCCATATTTTGGCCATTACAGTGTACAAAAATTTGCACAGTTGTGCAAAAAGTCGCACAGTTGTGCAAAAAGTCGCACACATGGAAAATGAAGGAAATAGCGTATTTAAAGCGAAATAAATGTGTTGGAGGTGAATATAGATACATTTGAAGCGGAATGGAATGGGTATATTAAATTTGAAATTTGTACAGATTTCATTGATTTTGTCGAATGTATGAAGTGTGCAAAAATTTGCACAGTTGTGCAAAAAGTCGCACACATGGAAAATGAAGGAAATAGCGTATTTAAAGCGAAATAAATGTGTTGGAGGTGAATATAGATACGTTTGAAGCGGAATGGAATGGGTATATTAAATTTGAAATTTCAAATTTCAAATTTGAAGGCATTTCATGTGAATTTGTATAGATTTCACTGATTTTGTCGAATGTATGAAGTGTGCAAAAAATTGCTCACCTAACAAATGAATCGATTCATATGAAAAGAGAGCGGAATACTAATATAATCCGCTAATTAATGTCTAAAATACAATGAAAATTGAATTTCATGGCGTTTTCACCGTCCGATGCGTCTCTGCCTGCCCTATCCGACGGTGCGTTGCATGTCACCGTGTTCCCAAGGGCACAGCCCACAACTTCAATCAACCGAATGTCGCGCCATCAAAAATAGCATAGTACCATCCGTCTGCTACCTCCTACGGACGAACGGACGGTTCGACTTGATCGGGCTTTTCACCGGCAGATGCCTCTCGTCAAGACCTACATGCCGCTGCCTCGTACATGACTAGCTCTTGTAACTCTAGAGAAACGGGCGTTTCAGCAATCCTTTAAAAACACTGACCTTGAAGCCTCTTATGGCCGCCTTACAGGGGATAAACGAACTGACGTTCCTATTGTCATGCCGTTTGCAATGCCATGTGCGTCTCCTTCAGGCCGACATAACGAGGCATGGCACGTTTCAATCGGAGCAACGGCCTAGGAGAAAGCAAGAAAAAAGCCAATGTCGCGCTATGCGATAAGTACCATCCGTTTACTACCTCGCACGGTCTAGGGGAGACAATTCCAAGAAATGTAGCGCCTTCAAAACTCGGAGGGTACCCTCCGTCTGCTCCCTCGCACGGACGAACAGACCATCCGATTTTCATGGCATTTTCACCGTCCGATGCGCCTCAGCCTGCCCTATCCGATGGTTTGTGACATGTCACCGTTTTTGCAATGGCCCAGTCCACAACTTCAATCAACCGAATGTCGCGCCTTGAAAACGTGGAGGGTACCCTCCGTCGGCTACCTCGCACGGACGAACGGACCATCCGATTTTCATGGAGTTTTCACCGTCCGATGCGTCGCAACCTACCCTATCCGACGGTGTCTGGTATGTCACCGTTTTCCCAAGGGCCCAGCCCACAACTTCAATCCACCAAATGTCGCGCCATGAAAAATTGCATAGTACCATCCGTCTGCTACCTACTACGGACGAACGGACCATCTGATTTTCATGATGCATGCACCGTCCGATTACTATCCGACGGTGTGTAGCATGTCACCCCATCGCCAAGGGCCCAGCAGACAACTTGAATCAACCGAATGTCGCGCATTGAAAACGTGGAGGGTACCCTCCGTCGGCTACCTCGCACGGACGAACGCACCATCCGATTGGCATGGGGCATGCACCGTGCGATGCGTAAATATTTACGCAAGTTTGCGTAAAAAGTTCTTCAACATGGAAAATGAAGGAATGAATGAAATCGCCTATTTAAAGCAAAATAAATGTGTTGGAGGTGAATAAAGATAGATTTGAAGCGGAATGGATATATTAAATTTGAAAATTTAAAATTTAAAATTTTGAATTTTGAATATTGAAGCTACCATATGAGGGATTGTGACTGAACGCCTCTAAGTCAGAATCCCGCACGAAAATTTAAAATTTAAAATTTAAAATTTTGAATTTCGAAATTTGAAATTTGAAATTTGAAGCTACCATATGAGGGATTGTGACTGAACGCCTCTAAGTCAGAATCCCGCACGAAAATGCAACGAACATTTCAAATGGAATGGGTTGAATACATTTGATATGAAAAGTTGAAAACGTGAAAAAGGATTTAAATAGCCTATTTAAATCGAAAGTCTGTGTTTGAGGTGAATAAAAAAACATTTGAAGTGGAATGGAAATGTTTTTATTAAATTTGAAAGGACGATGCATGAGCAATTTGTTTGCTCATACGATACGTAGTAGTAACGAAATGGTCAGCCTGGACCAAGTTGATAAGTATTATCGAAATGGTCAGCCTGGACCAAATTGATAAGTAGTACAAGTTTCCCTCCCATTGCTGTCGGCGTCATCGTCGCGGAGTGGTGAACAAGCCAGCAAAAATTGCAACTTGGCCAACTGGACAGCAGACATCCATAATAATGGCGGCTGCATTAGCTAGGGTCCTAGGTGTCTAGGTCCCTTCAAGGAACGTACGGCTCTACATGCGTTGGCGCTAGCTGGTACAGGGTACCTCTAGGCAGGCATGGAGCTTCTTGGGCGGAATACGAAGCTAGGGTCCTAGGCGTCTAGGGTCCTGAAAGCAAAGGTACGGTTAAGGTCCCTTCAAGGAACGTACGGCTCTACATGCGTTGGCGCTAGCTGGTACAGGGTACCTCTAGGCAGGCAGGGAGCTTCTGGGGCGGAATACGAAGCTAGGGCCCTAGGCGTCTATGGTCCTGAAAGTAAAGGTACGGTTATAGCTGCGTAATCGGTGGATGGTACACGGTAATACGAAGCTAGGGTCTAGCTTCTGGGGTGGTTAACGAGGCTAGTGACCGAGGCGGCTAGGTCTATCTCGTGGTGGAAAGCCAGCTAACGACGAGTGATGCTCTAGGCTGGCTGGCAATGGTTAGGCTGAACAGAGATTTTAGCCTAGTTCGGCTTTGGGCTTAAAACCCCTTCGGCTTGTGATTCCCTGATCGCAGTCCAAGGCACAACATCGATTCTTCGCTCTCGAGCTATATCGGTCAGTGTGAGCAAGCAAAAGAAAACGTACTGAAACTGAAAGCAAACGTAGTTAGTTATACCTGCGTAGGCGGTGGCTGGTACAGGGTACCCCCCTAAGCAGGCAGGTACCTCCTTGGCTGGTGTACGTGGCAATGGACCTAGGCGGCTAGGTCTGGCTCGTGGTGGAAAGTCAGCTTACGATGAGCGTTGCTCTAGGCTGGCTGGCATAACGAGTCGCTTGACAGACCAATAGGACTGGAACCGGGAAGCATTTGGAGATAGCTAGATCGAGGTTGTCTAGGTACCTTGAAAGACATGCGAGTGATGGAGAATAGGTCGAGGGAAGAGACAAAGAGAGCCAAATTGTCGTGTGGGCTACCTGTCTGATCAGAGGTAGTCTGGACGATAGCTTGACTCCCGTTGTCACTTTTCTCCATCTTGATCCCATCACTCGCCTTTCTCTCCAGGTCCCTAGACCGCCTCTAGGAGGATATATAGGATACAGACAGACAAGTATCGAACTGGCAAAACTGTATCGAGATAAGCGACTATATGGAACCGGTAGAACCCGAAAGCTAGCTTCCAACTAGAAAAGGAAAAACCTAACTGCCACGGTGTACACGGGTTTTAGGCGGCTAGAACCCTGGAAAGAAATGTACTGTTATACCCCCTAAACAGAAATGGTAGCAAATAGTAGCGGTGCACGTGTTAGGGACCTAGGCGGCTAGGTCTGGCTTCTGAGGCGGAATACACGATTCGGGACCTAGGCGGCTTTAACCCTGGCATGGTATCGAAATGGCAAATATAAGAAGCTCCGAGTTAGCTTCAATACAAGAAGCTCCGAGTTAGCTTCAAATATCTGGGGCGGTACACACAGGCCCTCTCCCATTGCTGTCGGCGTCATCGTCGCGGAGAGGTGAACAAGCACACTGCTTGGCCAACTGGACAGCATCATTGTCTCTTGTGAGTGCGAGACACTCTCTGATTTTATTTCCAGTAGTGGTAAGAAAGAATTCTTTCTGCAACGAATTTGGTCTTGCAGATTATTGAGTGCGAGACACTCTAATTTTACTTCCTGTGCTGCTAAGGAAGAATTCCTTCTGTATTCAACTTCCTTGGGGGGGGGAGTATATCATCAGAAACTGGTGAGATTTTTGGACTTTTGTGTTCAGTTGGATCGAATATCAGAAACTGGTGGTGTGTTTGGACTTTTTTTCTTGTATCGGATATAAGAAACTGGTGGTGTATGTATGTATCTATGTACGCTATACTGTATGTATTGTATACATGTATATATATGTATATAAACATATATGCATGATATATGCATGTATGTCTGTGTGTATGCTATATTGTATGTATGTATGTCTTGTATCGGATATCAGAAATTGGTGGTGTATGTATGTATGCTATATCGTGTGTGTATATGTGTATGCATGTCTGTGTGTATGCTATATTGTATGTATGTATGTATGTATGTATGTCTTGTGTCGGATATCAGAAACTGGTGATGTATGTATGTACGCTATATCGTGTGTGTATATGTGCATGCATGTCTGTGTGTATGCTATATTGTATGTATGTATGTATGTATGTCTTGTATCGGATATCAGAAACTGGTGGTGTATGTATGTATGCTATATCGTGTGTGTATATGTGTATGCATGTCTGTGTGTATGCTATATTGTATGCATGTCTGTATGTCTTGTATCGGATATCAGAAACTGGTGGTGTATGTATGTACGCTATATCGTGTGTGTATATGTGTATGCATGTCTGTGTGTATGCTATATTGTATGTATGTATGTATGTATGTCTTGTATCGGATATCAGAAACTGGTGATGTATGTATGTATGCTATATCGTGTGTGTATATGTGTATGCATGTCTGTGTGTATGCTATATTGTATGTATGTATGTATGTATGTATGTCTTGTGTCGGATATCAGAAACTGGTGATGTATGTATGTACGCTATATCGTGTGTGTATATGTGTATGCATGTCTGTGTGTATGCTATATTGTATGTATGTATGTATGTATGTCTTGTATCGGATATCAGAAACTGGTGATGTATGTATGTATGCTATATCGTGTGTGTATATGTGTATGCATGTCTGTGTGTATGCTATATTGTATGTATGTATGTATGTACGTACGTATGTATGTATGTATGTATGTATGTATGTATGTATGTATGTATGTATGTATGTATGTATGTATGTATGTATGTATGTATGTATGTATGTATGTATGTATGTATGTATGTATGTATGTATGTATGTATGTATGTATGTATGTATGTATGTATGTATGTATGTATGTATGTATGTATGTATGTATGTATGTATGTATGTATGTATGTATCTATGTATATATGTCTTGTATCGGATAGCAGACTCTGGTGGTGTATGTATGTATGCTGTATCGTGTGTGTATATGTGTATGCATGTCTGTGTGTATGCTATATTGTATGTATGTCTGTATGTCTTGTATCGGATAGCAGAAACTGGTGGTGCATGTATGCTATATCGTGTGTTTATATGTGTATGCATGTCTGTGTGTATGCTATATTGTATGTATGTCTGTATGTCTTGTATCGGATAGCAGAAACTGGTGGTGTATGTATGTATGCTATATCGTGTGTGTATATGTGTATGCATGTCTGTGTGTATGCTATATTGTATGTATGTCTGTATGTCTTGTATCGGATAGCAGAAACTGGTGGTGTATGTATGTATGCTATATCGTGTGTGTATATGTGTATGCATGTCTGTGTGTATGCTATATTGTATGCATGTCTGTATGTCTTGTATCGGATAGCAGAAACTGGTGGTGTATGTATGTATGCTATATCGTGTTTGTATATGTCTATGCATGTCTGTGTGTGTGCTATATTGTATGCATGTCTGTATGTCTTGTATCGGATATCAGAAACAGGTGTTGTATGTATGTATGCTATATCGTGTGTGTATATGTGTATGCATGTCTGTGTGTATGCTATATTGTATGCATGTCTGTATGTCTTGTATCGGATATTAGAAACTGGTGGTGTATGTATGTATGCTATATCGTGTGTGTATAGGTGTATGCATGTCTGTGTGTATGCTATATTGTATGCATGTCTGTATGTCTTGTATCGGATATCAGAAACTGGTGGTGTATGTATGTATGTATGCTATATCGTGTGTGTATATGTGTATGCATGTCTGTGTGTATGCTATATTGTATGCATGTCTGTATGTCTTGTATCGGATATCAGAAACTGGTGGTGTATGTATGTATGCTATATCGTGTATGTATATGTGTATGCATGTCTGTGTGTATGCTATATTGTATGTATGTCTGTATGTCTTGTATCGGATATCAGAAACTGGTGGTGTATGTATGTATGCTATATCGTGTGTGTATATGTGTATGCATGTATGTATGTCTGAATGTCTTGTATCGGATATCAGAAACTGGTGGTGTATGTATGTATGCTATATCGTGTGTGTATATGTGTATGCATGTATGTGTGTATGCTATATTGTATGTCTGCGTGTATGCATGCATGTCTGCGCGTATGCATGTATGTCTGCGTGTCTGCGTGTGTGCATGTCTGCATGTTTGCATGTGTGTGTATATGTGTATGCATGTATGTGTGTATGCATGTATTTATGCACGTATGTGTGTATGTTATATTGTATGCATGTATGTTATATTGTATGCATGTATGTTATATTGTATGCATGTATGCTATATTGTATGCATGTATGCTATATTGTATGCATGTATGTATGCTATATTGTATGTATGTATGTATGTGTGTGCATGTATGTATGTGTGTGTATGTGTGTCGGTGTGTGTATGTGTGTCGGTGTGTGTATGTGTGTCGGTGTGTGTATGTGTGTCGGTGTATGTTTGTGTATGTGTGTCGGTGTATGTTTGTGTATGTGTGTCGGTGTATGTTTGTGTATGTTTGTGTACGTGTGTCTGTATGTTTGTGTACGTGTGTCTGTATGTTTGTGTACGTGTGTCTGTATGTCTGTGTATGTGTGTCTGTATGTCTGTGTATGTGTGTCTGTATGTCTGTGTATGTGTGTCTGTATGTATGTGTATGTTTGTCTGTATGTCTGTGTATGCGTGTATGTATGTCTGTGTATGCATGCATGTATGCATGTATGTATGTATGTATGCATGCATGCATGTATGTATGTATGCATGCATGCATGTATACACATATTATGTGTGTATAGATCGGGGTGGGAGACTGTCTGCCGTTCAGAATTCAATATTTTGAACGTTGCCCTATTCACGCTGCGTGGAAGCCGTCTCCCCAGTGAATCTCCTACCTAATTTTTTTATATTTTATTTTGGTCCTATCTAAGTGACAAGAAGTGGATATCTTTGCCGGAAATATCCGGGGCCGTTAAGCGACACGTCAAAGATATCCATCGTCACGTGTGTCCTATGGTTTTAAATGGATGGCCTACGTACTTTTTAGGTTTTTGTATTTTGGTCCTATCTAAGTGACAAGAAGTGGATATCTTTGCCGGAAATATCCGGGGCCGTTAAGCGACACGTCAAAGATATCCATCGTCACGTGTGTCCTATGGTTTTAAATGGATGGCCTACGTACTTTTTAGGTTTTTGTATTTTGGTTCTATCTAAGTGACAGTTAACGGCTATTTTATTCGAGATTGTCGCGGTTCATAACATCATTAGAAAAAATATGGCCTGGTGTTTAGAATTCGTAGGTGAAGTAGACATCCCCCTGATCTACGACCCTGATCTACTACCCTGACGATGACGAATAATTGAAAACATTAGCGGGTTTAAAATAAAAATGATTTCATCATCGCAATATCGTTATGATCAGGTCAGAGAATTTCAAAATAGACTCAAAACCCTCGCCGAGGTCTATCAAATAAAAATTAAAAAATGCCGACGAAGAATCACAGCAGTTGATGTTACTGTGTACTCGGTGTCAGGCGTTCTCGCCGGAGCCGGAAGTATACTATCCTTGGTGACAATGATTGCCCCGATAGCTGTTCCAATTTGTATATCGGCAGTAACAACAATCGCGGGAATAATTTCGATAATAACAAAAAAAATATCATCATGCAGCCAGCGTAAACTACAAGACTACGTGATTAAATTTCATATTGTATCAACTGCATACTCGCAATTATCCTCGATGATATCGTCGTCACTCGATTATACGATTATATCAGATAGTGAGTTCTCAGCGATGGCCAATATTTACGATTCCGCGATATCAAAATTAGAGCGACAACATGAATATAATAACAATGACAACACCGATGAAATTAGAAAACACGAACCCGAAAACCAGAATGATCTCAATAACCTCAACGATATCAGATAGTGAGTTCTCAGTGATGGTCAGTATTCACGATTCCGCGATATCAAAATTAGAGCGACAACAACAGTATAATAACAATGACAACACCGATGGAATTACTTTAACGAATAGTGGAGAACACGAACCCAGTACAAACAAGCATGATATCAATAACATCAACGAATCCAATTTTCATGCCGTTTGCACTGCTATGTGCGTCTCCTTCAGGCCGACATAACGAGGCATGGCACGTTTCAATCGGAGCAACGGCCTAGGAGAAAGCAAGAGAAAAGCCAATGTCGCGCTATGCGATAAGTACCATCCGTTTGCTACCTCGCACGGTCTAGGGGAGACAACTCCAAGAAATGTAGCGTCTTAAAAACTTGGAGGGTACCCTCCGTCTGCTTCCTCGCACGGACGAACGGACCAACCGATTTGCATGGGGCATTGAACGTTCGATGCGTCTCTGCCTGCCCTATCCGACGGTGTGTGGCATGTTACCGTGTTTTTAAGGGCCCAGCCCACAACTCCAATCAACCGAATGTCGCGCCTTGAAAAATTGCATAGTACCATCCGTCTGCTACCTCCTACGGACGAACGGACGGTTCGACTTGATCGGGCTTTTCACCGGCAGCTGCCTCTCGTCAAGACCTACATGCCGCTTCCCCGTACATGACTGTAGCTCTTGTAATTCTAGAGAAACGGGCGTTTCAGCAATCCTTTTAAAACACTGACCTTGAAGCCTCTTATGGCCGCCGTACAGGGGATAACAAACGAAGGGACGTTCCCATTTTCATGCCGTTTGCACTGCCATGTGCGTCTCCTTCAGGCCGACATAACGATGCATGGCACGTTTCAATAGGAGCAAGGGCCTAGGAGAAAGCAAGAGAAAAGCCAATGTCGCGCTATGCGATAAGTACCATCCGTTTGCTACCTCGCACGGTCTAGGGGAGACAACTCCAAGAAATGTAGTGCCTTAAAAACTTGGAGGGTACCCTCCGTCTGGTCCCTCGCACGGACGAACTGACCAACCGATTTGCATGGCGCATTGACTGTTCGATGCATCTCAGCCTGCCCTATCATACGGTGTGTGGCATGTCACCATGTTCCCAAGGGCCCAGCCCATAACCTCAATCAACCGAATGTCGCGCTTTGAAAAATTGCATAGTACCATCCGTCTGCTACCTCCTATTGACGAACGGACGGTTCGACTTGATCAGGCTTTTCACCGGCAGCTGCCTCTCGTCAAGACCTACATGCAGCTGCCTCGTACATGACTGTACCTCTTGTAACTCTAGAGAAACGGGCGTTTCAGCAATCCTTTTAAAACACTGACCTTGAAGCCTCTTATGGCCGCCGTACTGGGGATAACAAACGAACGGACGTTCCCATTTTCATGCCGTTTGCACTGCCATGTGCGTCTCCTTCAGGCCGACATAACGAGGTATCGCACGTTTCAATCGGAGCATCGGCCTAGGAGAAAGCAAGAGAAAAGCCAATTTCGCACTATGCGATAAGTACCATCCGTTTGCTACTTCGCACGGTCTAGGGGAGACAACTCCAAGAAATGTAGCGCCTTAAAAACTTGGAGGTACCCTCCGTCTGGTCCCTCGCACGGACGAACGGACCAACTGATTTGCATGGGGCATTCACCGTTCGATGCGTCTCAGCGTGCCCTATCCGAAGGTGTGAGGCATGTCACCATGTTCCCAAGGGCCCAGCCCACAAATTCAATCAACCGAATGTGGCGCCTTGAAAAATTGCATAGTACCATCCGTCTGCTACCTCCTACGGACGAACGGACGGGTCGACTTGATCGGGCTTTTCACCGGCAGCTGCCTCTCGTCAAGACCTACCTGCCGCTGCCTCGTACATGACTGTAGGTCTTGTAACTCTAGAGAAACGGGCGTTTCAGCAATCCTTTAAAAACATTGACCTTGAAGCCTCTTATGGCCGACTTACAGGGGATAACAAACACACGGACGTTCCAATTTTCATGCCGTTTGCACTGCTATGTGCGTCTCCTTCAGGCCGACATAACGAGGCATGGCACGTTTCAATCGGAGCGACGGCCTAGGAGAAAGCAAGAGAAAAGCCAATGTCGCGCTATGCGATAAGTACCATCCGTTTGCTACCTCGCACGGTCTAGGGGAGACAACTCCAAGAAATGAAGCGCCTTAAAAACTTGGAGGGTACCCTCCGTCTGCTTCCTCACACGGACGAACGGACCAACCGATTTGCATGGGGCATTGAACGTTCGATGCGTCTCTGCCTGCCCTATCCGACGGTGTGTGGCATGTCACCGTGTTTTTAAGGGCCCAGCCCACAACTCCAATCAACCGAATGTCGCGCCTTGAAAAATTGCATAGTACCATCCGTCTGCTACCTCCTACGGACGAACGGACGGTTCGACTTGATCGGGCTTTTCACCGGCAGCTGCCTCTCGTCAAGACCTACATGCCGCTTCCTCGTACATGACTGTAGCTCTTGTAATTCTAGAGAAACGGGCGTTTCAGCAATCCTTTTAAAACACTGACCTTGAAGCCTCTTATGGCCGCCTTACAGGGGATAACAAACGAACGGACGTTCCCATTTTCATGCCGTTTGCACTGCCATGTGCGTCTCCTTCAGGCCGACATAACGAGGCATGGCACGTTTCAATCGGAACATCGGCCTAGGAGAAAGCTAGAGAAAAGCCAATGTCGCGCTATGCGATAAGTACCATCCGTTTGCTACCTCGCAAGGTCTAGGGGAGACAACTGCAAGAAATGTGGTTCCTTACAAACTTGGAGGGTACCCTCTGTCTGCTCTCTCCCACGGACGAACGGACCAACCGATTTGCATGGGGCATTCAACGTTCGATGCGTCTCAGCCTGCCCTATCCGACGGTGTGTGGCATGTCACCGTGTTCCTAAGGGCCAGCCCAGAACTTCAATCAACCGAATGTCGCGTCTTGAAAATGTGGAGGGTACCCTCCGTCGCCTACCTCGCACGGATGAACGCACCATCCGATTTTCATGTGGTTTTCACCGTCCGATGCGTCTGAACCTACCCTATCCGACGGTGTCTGGTATGTCACCGTACATTCAAACACAGATGAGAAAGCTCAACATATCCTAATGTCGTGCAATACAAACAAGGACAGGGAAAAACAGGTTTTCTAGGGGGCTCGGACGAACGCACACGGCGAATCCAATGCACTTAGCGGCGCTAGACGCGGCTTGGCGAGGCCTATCTGGCGCTATGTAACACTTCAAGGTGTCTTCAAGAGTGTTCGAGAAAACCCCAATTAACCTATCTTCACATTTGCATGATTCTGAGGGGCCCCGAAACCGCTTTTCTGCCGCGCACGGACAAACAGACCAACCGATTTTCATAGGGCATTCACCGTCCGATGCGTCTCTGCCTGCCCTATCCGACGGTGTGTGGCATGTCACCGTATTCCTAAGGGCCCAGCCCACAACTTCAATCAACCGAATGTCGCGCCTTGAAAAATTGCATAGTACCATCCGTCTGCTACCTCCTACGGACGAACGGACGGTTCGACTTGATCGGGCTTTTCACCGGCAGCTGCCTCTCGTCAAGACCTACTTGCCGCTGCCTCGTACATGACTGTAGCTCTTGTAACCCTAGAGAAACGGGCGTTTCAGCAATCCTTTTAAAACACTGACCTTGAAGCCTCTTATGGCCGCCTTACAGGGGATAACAAACGAACCGACGTTCCATTTTACATGCCGTTTGTACTGCCATGTGCGTCTCCTTCAGGCCGACATAACGAGGCATGGCACGTTTCAATCGGAGCAACGGCCTAGGAGAAAGTAAGAGAAAAGCCAATGTCGCGCTATGCGATAAGTACCATCCGTTTGCTACCTCGCACGGTCTAGGGGAGACAACTCCAAGAACTGTTGCGCCTTAAAAACTTGGAGGGTCTGCTCCCTCGCACGGACGAACGGACCAACCGATTTGCATGGGGCATTCACCGTTCGATGCGTCTCAGCCTGCCCTATCCGACGGTGTGTTGCATGTCACCGTGTTCCTAAGGGCCCAGCCCACAACTTCAATCAACCGAATGTCGCGCCTTGAAAAATTGCATAGTACCATCCGTCTACAACCTCCTACGGACGAACGGACGGTTCGACTTGATCGGGCTTTTCACCGGCAGCTGCCTCTTTTCAAGACCTACATGCCGCTGCCTCGTACATGACTGTAGCTTTTGTAACTCTAGAGAAACGAGCGTTTCAGTAATCCTTTTAAAACACTGACTTTGAAGCCTCTTATGGCCGCCTTACCGGGGATAACAAACGAACGGACGTTCCAATTTTCATGCCGTTTGCACTGCCATGTGCGTCTCCTTCAGGCCGACATAACGAGGCATGGCACGTTTCAATCGGAGCAACGGCCTAGGAGAAAGCAAGAGAAAAGCCAATGTCGCGCTATGCGATAAGTACCATCCGTTTGCTACCTCGCACGGTCTAGGGGAGACAACTCCAATAAATGTAGCACGTTAAAAACTTGGAGGGTACCCTCCGTCTGCTCCCTCGCACGGACGAACGGACCAACCGATTTGCATAGGGCATACACCGTTCGATGCGTTTCAGCCTGCCCTATCCGACGGTGTGTGGCATGTCACCGTGTTCCCAAGGGCCCAGCCCACAACTTCAATGAACCGAATGTCGCGCCTTGAAAACGTGGAGGGTACCCTCCGTCGGCTATCTCGCACGGACGAACGCACCATCCGATTTTCATGGGGTTTTCACCGTCCGATGTGCCTGAACCTACCCTATCCGACGGTGTATGGTATGTCGCCGTATATTTAGACAGATGAGAAAACTCAACCTATCCTAATGTCGCGCAATACAAACATGCACAGGGAAAAACACGTTTTCTTGGGCCCTCGGACGAACGCACACGGCAAATCCTATGCACTTAGCGGCGCTAGATGCGGCTTGGCGAGGCCTATCTGGCGCTATGTAGCACTTCAAGGTGGCTTCAAGAGTGTTCGAGAAAACCCCAATTAACCTATCTTCACATTTGCTTGACTCTGCGGGGCCCCGAAACCGCTTTTCTGCCGCGCACGGACGAACGGACCAACCAATTTTTATGGGGCATTCACCGTCCGATGCGTCTCTGCCTGCCCTATCCGACGGTGTGTGGCATGTCACCGTGTTCCCAAGGGCCCAGCCCACAATTTCAATCAACCGAATGTCCCGCCATCCTTGTAGTTGGTGTTAGTTTACCAGAGTCTTTCACGATGAGATGGTTTAGTGACATTCTTGCAATCTTCTCTTTCCCCTCTTCCTTTAGTTTTGAAATATTATAACATGTACATCTGTTACATTTAAGCAGCACTAAGTGTAATATATACATACATACATATATATATATATATATATATATATATATATATATACAATGTTTAACATGAGTCTCTCTCTCTCTCTCTCTCTCTCTCTCTCTCTATATATATATATATATATATATATATATATATATATATATATATATATATATATATATATATATATATATATATATATATATATATATATATATATATATATGTCACATTTTGCACATGTTTGGCATCTCCTAACTAAATGTTTTCATTTCATGTCCATATATATTTTATTGTCATCAATATTTCAACGCATACACTCCCTTTCGGGCATTAAGCAGATTTGAAAAAGGAATATTTGCTATGTGAACGATTAACAAAACCTACATTCCTTTAATTTAAAAATCTATGTGTTTATGTTATTAGGTGTCCATACACAAGCTTGTGTAAGCCCAATCCATCTGCCAATTGAATATTAGATATCTGCATTCAAATAACGCAATTAATAATCTTTGTCCAAGCAGTTTGTCAGTTGTGATCAGTAGAACAAAAAGCAACTATCTTGATCTGCCATTGCATGATGAATTGGCAAATCATGGGGTATGTGTTTTGCAGTTGTAACTGCCATTAGAGTCTGTATATATGATAGGTTTACAAGATCCTTGATTTGTAGTTTGTAATATATTATCATGTTATTGCCATCATTAGTCACTAAACAATACAGAAGGACTTCTAAAATATTATCTCTCAAATGGACGGTGTTATTAGAAATCATCCATGTAAGCTAAATTTGTAGATGTAGTTATTGTGTATAACAACCATGTTATACATGATACTTTATACATCAATTAATATACACTTACTGTTATCAAACTTCTAAAATGTTATCGCAAACATGCACGTTTGCTAATGAACGTAATTCATAGAAAATGACTGAATCGAGTATTTTGAATGGATTTACTAATCTATTATGTTGCACGTACCTGTTGTTTTTAGTCTCAGATAATGGAAACAAGAGTGAAGGATCTCGAGGGAGAACTCTCCAGTACAAGAAAACAATATGAGGAAGCTAAAGCGAACGTATGTTATTATTTTAAATGTTCCAGTTTTCCCAAATTATAATTTCCTTGAGCTTTTGGAACGCTTGTTTTATTTTATGCACTCTAGATATGTTCATTATGCAGCCATATTTATCTAGGATTGATTGGCAGGAACATGAATGTTAAAATACAAATATGATAAACAAGTAGCATTCTGTTGAGTAACTGCTACTAGAAATGCACATTGATCAATGTATTGATATGTCAGTAACCTTTAACACAGGGAACTAAAGACTAAACAATATTGCCCAAGATTATGTCCATCTTTGTAACATTTAGTTTATCAACTTAATCATACCAATTATGTAAAAATCCCGGGTAATAACAACTTCACTATTATTAGACTCTACCAGCATTAAATGACATACAAAGTTTTAACAGACACATAAATCCATGCAATAGCGAACATCACGTGTTTGTAATAAATACGTGCTTTAAAAATTATTTATAATTTACATAGTAAAATGTTTATTCGAGCATACATAAGTTAATTAAATTATTAGTTACCGTAAATTGTAATTTTCAAACCGTATTTGGTTTTATGTTCAAGCTATGCTTGAACTAATGCATATCTCTGTATATCAGCATAGTTCACATTATCTAACGAGTAATACATTGACAACATTGCTCTGTAGTCTGACACAAAACTAAGGCTGCAAAACAATTTTAATCTTTTCCCATATCCATTATAGGCCATTACAATAGGTGCGAAGCTGAATCAGGCAGAGAAGGAGATACAGGCTCTCCGTATTCAGCATGCTGATGCCGTTGCTGAGGTAATATTACTCGTGACATGTGGTGGGTTGGCACTTTAATGACGTGTTGTAGCACATGCACAAAATTGTAGTCTCTGGTATGTGTCGCATATTCAGTAATACAATTCATGACAACTATGTTAATCAGACAACTTAGTGTTTGTCAACAAAAGGGATTTATGTAACATTTGAGAACGTAGTGTTAACTGTGTTGAACGTGTAACTTTCATTTTTAATTTCATAGGATTATTGCTGGTCGTTTGAATTTATTATTTTAATATGTGATGCTACGTTATGATTTGATATTATGTTTAATTGAAAAGTATAAATTTATTACTTTCATACTGTACATATGTATAATGAAACAAACTTGTTTAATCTCAACACAAATTGATTGATTGAAAATCCGTAAGTCTGTTTAATATATGTCGCTGAATGAGTGACATGTAATCAGCATTATCAGAGATGCAAGTTTAGTGCCATTAGGTCTTTTTAACTTAAGATACAATGAAGTGTATCAATGCTTGAGATTCAGCCAGATAGACAAACAAAAAGGTAGACTGACCTATTGTGAACTTGTGCCAACTATGTCTGCGATCTTAAGTGAAATCACTACATTTTTCGGTTGCATTTTGTTTCGGAAAATATGATTGTATTGGTTTGTTTTAGGGTTTAACGCCATTTTGCAGCACACGATGAGCTATACATTGCGGCCACTATTACTGGTGGAGGAAGAACCCGGAAAGAACCACCGACCCACGAGAAGCTACTGGCAATCGTTTTCACATAACGACACTAGCCGAATCTTAGACTCGAACCCATGCTGACAGAGGTGAGACGGCATTGATCCGTAACGGAAAATGCTTTAGACCTCTCGGCCACTCGGGGCCCCTAAATATGATTGTAAAAAATGAACATTGTGTATATCATATATCACGGTCGTCATAATTTTAATATATTCTATAATGGCTAGTTGGTGTAAATATTGTATGACGTACAAAAGTATTTTTTTTTCAAATATGAAATGCTCTGTGCATAATCAATATGTTGCCCTTGTATATTGTAAATTACTGTACAAGATTGGTTTCCTATTAAAGAAATAAAACACAGTATTAAGATCATATTGATATATTGTCTTATGTAATTCACGCGTGAAGATTCTAGCTTTGAAACAAACTTCGTTTCATTTTATGATCGGATTCTAATCTGTTTCATCATTTGCTAACATTTACAGAATTTAAGACGATACAAATTTGCACCTTTAATTGATTTTGTTTCAATATCTAATCAAGATCTTACTCCATGCTAACAGATTATATTTATATTACATTCATATTTGTCCTATTATATATACGTCTTAATAAGTGTGTTCAAACACATTCTGAAAATACAAAAAATATATAAACAATCTGATAACTGAAGACATGCATAAAAATAATTTATAAATCGCAACTATGATCAATAGTGGTTTATGACGGTGTCGAAAAACTTATAAAGAAAGGGAGTTAATTCAGTTTGTCTCAGATTGTTTGGTTAAGGTTAACACGGTGCAGGCCCGAGAGAATTGCATTCACAGCCCTGTTTTGAGTATCTGACTAGTTTCAAAATTAAAACTGGAAAAAAGCTTTTAACCTGATTCGGATGTTGACACCGATCACTAGTATGAAGGTCTCAATTTTTTTTATGTTTTCCAATTTCATTGTTTTTATCATTTGTTGTTCTGTAGTGTAGTCATATCATTATTGATGGTGTAAAGCGCTTAGAGCTTTGAAAGATTAGGCGCTATACAAAGTCCTCATTATTATTATTATATTTAATCCAAATCCTATTTGAAAATCAAATGCAGAAGTAAACGTGCTTGATACTTTGTTACTTGAAATTCATCAAAATTGAATTAGACTTCTTGATATATCAGTGTTCCAGAATGTATCTGTTATGTATCTCCAGCAGAGCAAGTATCATGTTCGTCCCATTTTATATAATTGAAGTGAACAATATTGATCTTAATTTAATTTTCGGGCAGATCTATGTCTATGTAAACTGTTGTTGCGTAAACATTCAAACATTTAGTGCGTACCATGAATACTTGATTACAAGAATCAACCGATCGCCGACCCTGATTATGTATGCACATCATGTACCAGATTATCTGGATTTATGTAATCGTTTATGAGTATTTATTAGCACAAACAGCATATGCCCAAATTTGTCTGCACACAATGCCCAGACATTGTGGATGCCCAAATTTGTCAGCACACAATGTCCAGACATTGTGTAGTTTGGTGTAGCACTCTCAACGGATCAAAACTTATTGAGCAGGTATTATACATGGAAGCCAAGTCTATGTTTCCACTGTGCCCACACAGGCCGGAACGTTTTAATTGTTTTCACAGAGAAATGCTTGCTGATATTTTTACGAAGACAGAATTTAGCTTTTTAAATTAATAACTTGTTTAAATTTATAGCCATTATATGATAAGATGACGCCTGTTAAAGATATAGCAGAGTGTACACATTATAGTACTATATTTGGATATATAACATCTAGATGTTGTATATGATACACTACACAACATTCATGCTTAACTTAATCATAGGGGGTACTACATTCATGTGTAATACAAATCATAATTAAATAACAAGTTTAGGAGTAATACAGTTTATCGGGGTATATGCAATAGCTAATTCAATGTTTGTGGATAAAACAAGTGGTTTGTCAATTCAAACGCATTCTCTATTATATGCGACGTTACGTGTCAAGAGCCAATCAACAGCTAGATGACGCAATATACATCGAACTCATTCTGATTTCAGTTATTTGATTCTTTACTTAAAATATAGAAATTTGAAAATAATATTTTGCAATATCAGACACAAGCTCTTCTTACACAATATTCCCATTTCTATTACATTTATTTTATTATTTCAGTTCAACAGATATAAGAGAGAAATAGTAAGTAAAATATTTCCCCTTTTGTACCAACTATACGGTAATACATCTTCTATATTTGCTTTGTGATTGTTTGGTCTGTATAATTATCACAAACTGTTCCACGAATGTAATACACAATTTTACAACGAGCAACACAAGTTTCAGTTCAATTCCAATGCCTCTTTTATTATTTAAATGTACATTATTATTCAGGTGAAATTTCAATACTTCGTTAGCCAATTTTCATTAATCTTAAGATAAAAGTATCGGCTATTGAATAATACGTTTATGTGAAGACCAGGATTATGGTTATAAAGTGACATTGGTATCGACTACTGAATTATACATGTATGTGAAGAACAGGATTGCTATTATAAGCTGACACTGATATCGGCTATTGAATTATACATTTATGTGAAGACAAGGACTAGTATTATAAAATGACACTGATATTGGATATTGAATTATACGTTTACACGATGTCCAGGATTAATGTTATAAAGTGACACTTGTATGAGCTATTGAATTATACGTTTATGTGAAGACTAGGATTATTATTATAAAGTGACACTGATATCGACTATTGAAATATAATTTATGTGAAGAACAGGAATGCTATTATAATCTGACACTTGTATCGGTTATTGAATTATACGTTTATGTGAAGACAAGGAGTATTGTTATAAAGCATTGTACTCTCCTCTCTCCAACTCGTCAACTTGTATACTATCAGAACCACATCATTACAAACCTTTTATATATTTGTATACGGTTTTCTTTCTATAAATGTGTTCCATAACTAGTCTCGCTTGAAATTGGTATTTTGGACGAAACGAAAAAAAGCATAAACAGAATACAAACTGTGATAAGTGCACTTTTTCATTTCTGGCTAGTCTGCAATTTAATTTGTCGATTAACCGGCAGCACACAGTTCACATATACGAGATGATAGAAGTGATGAAAGTGTAATTATCAGATTAATGACACACTGTATTTGTTTTTTCCAATATGCACCTGTTAATTTGTCAGTTTTATTTAGATTAAATAAACGAAGTTAAGTTTATTGGTTTTTATATCACATTTATATCATACTTTCATGAAGACATAAATCAGAAATGGAACCTATCAAAAGGCGTATTTATCAGTCAAAATGTAAACATTCTGTACTGCGCCATGTTCGTATTTGATTCGCTAAGCTTGTTCTTTCATTATTAGTAATTTCTCTTCAAATTCACTATATCAATAACCATTATATTTACTTTTATTGGTTTATCTCTGAGGGTTCGTTTAAAATTATTATATTTAGTACAAAATATATGTAACACAATTTTAGGTCACAATAAGAAATTATGTGGTGAAAGGAAAGAAACGTGTTCTCCAATACATATATGTTCGGAGATATCTTGATGCGTTTCAAGAGCCAAACCACTATTTCATTTCCCATATACCGTAAAGTTAATACATAAAGAGCTAAAGTGATTTCTTCATTATATTCATCAAAAGTGTAGAGACTTCCATTTATTAAAGCTGTACAATTGTTTCATCATTGAAAACGGGTCTTTCAAAGCATTTTCTCTGCGCATCATGAATGATATACAACAACTGCCAGTTCTGCACCTATTAATACAGTATTATGTCAGGGTTGAAAATATAATTTGTGGCAGGACATTAATTGTATACGATCAAAATAAAAGTATATATTGTGTTGTCACCTATAGCTTCTAGTTATCAAATTAGACCGACTATCGGGCATGTGATACTGCAAATAGGAGGAAATGATTTACGCGACGATAATTATATCGAGGTTGCCAATATGATTGAGATTATTTGCAGGGAATTGATACAAAAAGGTATCAAGAAAGTGATGGTTGTTGGTATTCTACCCCGAGAAAAAACGAGGGGTTTGAGTAGTAACATATATCGCATACAGAGACAAAATATAAACAAACTATTGGTTGCTCGATTTAAAGATCAGGAACGAATCGTTTATTGGCCATGCCAGACTTTCAGGACTTCATATTTTGCCAGAGATTAAACTCACTTAAACCAATATGGTATTAAGTGGCTATATAAATTGTATTCTATCATCGTGAAAAAGCACGTGCTAAATCCATGAAAATCCGTTTGATCACTCCATAATAAACTGGAGCTTTTGTAAGGGACGAAAGGTCCCAAACAAACTGCAGCGACGAGACGTCCACGTTCGTCAGTTTTGGAAACGGCAACGTTCACATAAATATCCATATTTATGTTAGCGTTGCTGGCTTTTTTTATACCATATATAACGGTATATCTTGTGTCCGTTTGCCCTAGTCTAACGACATCTTGTCGGGCTACGATATAACTTATATAATACTTAATTGTAATCTGTATTACGTTAACATTTAAGGTTATACCAAACCCATCCTACCAGCCGAAGGTTTTAAGGTGGAATTCTGCCACTACTAGGCACCTATATTCCCCATACTAAAACCACGGCCGGTTTCTCTTGCGGAACTTGTGTCGTTAGTAGGTCCGCAATTCCTCGTAGCAAAACCTTCACTGAGTGTTACTGATAACTGGTGGTATGCCCGCTGTCCTATTTCTAATAATTCTATGAGTTATTTTCAAAGTATTATCCAGCTATATACCGCTAAAAATTCCCTACCCAACTGCTTATTACATACGAAAAAAAATCTTTATCTTACTAAATAAATTAATGCGTGTGGTGTCACTAGATGTGCAATTGAATTACCTTTCAAATGGTACCAAGTATGTTACAAAAGTTTAAGTAGTTTCTGAGATAATCCAAAAATGTCTCATTCTGCTTGGGTCGGACAAAAGACTGATATAGTCGGGTTATTTGGGAATATACTGGTTTCAAGACTTAATTGATGAACGAATCGAGGTGTCAAAATACGCGAAATAAAATTACCTACCTGGTGATGTGTTATTGTTCTTAAAATCTTAATAAATAAAAAAGTCTATACGGATAAACGATATCAACATCACAATGAAACGGCAATTTGGTATGTCTGTATTTTTATAAGTATACTACATACAAGACTGAGGTCATCATTTCCGGGCGTAAGATACTCGATATAATAAGGTTTCAATAATATTGTTATTAAAACTTGCATGGAAATGTCAGCATTAATAATTTTAAATTTAAAATAATCCACCGAAAATGGTAGCAAACGATAGGGGTTCATTATGATCAATTATTTTTAAATCACATAGAGTAAATGTTATGCACATGTACTTATTTGGAAGGTAATAAGACAGTGTATGCAATAGATAATTGGATTTTGAAAAAATTAATAGATATAGATTTTACACGAACTAATTTGCAATAGCATATATCGCGGATTTGGTTTGATGACCTGGAATTGGGGGTAGTAGTACGTGCAAAATTCCTCCCGTGAAACTACACATACAGATTAGAATAACAGGCGGAGTAGGAATATACTGGTTTCAAGACTTAATTGATGAACGAGTTAGGCGATCGAGGTGTCAAAATACGCGAAATAAAATTACCTACCTGGTGATGTGTTATTGTTCTTAAAATCTTAATAAATAAAAAAGTCTATACGGATAAACGATATCAACATCACAATGAAACGGCAATTTGGTATGTCTGTATTTTTATAAGTATACTACATACAAGACTGAGGTCATCATTTCCGGGCGTAAGATACTCGATATAATAAGGTTTCAATAATATTGTTATTAAAACTTGCATGGAAATGTCAGCATTAATAATTTTAAATTTAAAATAATCCACCGAAAATGGTAGCAAACGATAGGGGTTCATTATGATCAATTATTATTAAATCACATAGAGTAAATGTTATGCACATGTAATTATTTGGAAGGTAATAAGACAGTGTATGCAATAGATAATTGGATTTTGAAAAAATTAAAAAATAGATATAGGTTTTACACGAACTAAATTGCAATTGCAAATATCGCGGATTTGGTTTGATGACCTGGAATTGGGGGTAGTAGTACGTGCAAAATTCCACCCGTGAAACTACACATACAAATTAGAATAACAGGCGGAGTAGGGTCGTGAATTTTACTCACATTACTGATCCAAATCTTACATTATATACGTTACTATGTAGCCAGATAACTACTCTATTGACCACGGAAATCAGACAAAATTTATACAAAGAGATGTTGTAATAATAATAATAATAATAATATATATCAATTGACTATATCGTCCAAAATTTTTATAGTATGACGTTAGTTTCAATGTAGCTATCTTAATAATTAATCGTCATTTCCTAGTGTGTATGATACCATTACGTAGAGCGTTTCCACTTGTATATTTATGGCGAGTAGTATTGTAATAACTTAAAGAATTATTAGAAATAGGACAGCGGGTATACCACCAGTTATCAGTAACACTCAATGAAGGGTTTGCTACGAGGAATTGTGGACGGACTAACGGCACAAGTTCCGCAGGAGAAACCGGCCGTGGTTGGAGTATGGGGAATATAGAGGCCTAATAGTGGCAGAATTCCACCTTAAAACCTTCGGCTGGTAGGATGGGTTTGGTATAACCTTAAATGTTAACGTAATACCGATTACAATGAAGTATTATATACGTTATATCCTAGCCCGAGAATTAGTCGTTAGACTAGGGCCAACGGACACAAAATATACCGTTACATATGGTATAAAAAAATGTAGTGAAAGGTATAGATACAGATGAAATTTTCGGCTGGTCGGTATTTAAATTTTATTTTCTATAAAAATTAGTAGTCATTTTCTAGTATGTAATAAGCCGTTGGGTAGGGAATTTTTAGCTGTATATAGCGGGATAATACTTTGAATATAACTCATACAATTATTAGAAATAGGACAGCGGGCATACCACCTGTTATCAGTAACACTCAGTGAAGGGTTTGCTACGAGGAATTGCGGACGGACTAACGGCACAAGTTCCGCAGGAGAAACCGGCCGTGGTTGGAGTATGGGGAATATAGAGGCCTAGTAGTGGCAGAATTCCACCTTAAAACATTCGGCTGGTAGGATGGGTTTTGGTATAACCTTAAATGTTAACGTAATACCGATTACAATTAAGTATTATATACGTTATATCGTAGCCCGAGAATTAGTCTTTAGACTAGGGCCAACGGACACAAAATATACCGTTACATATGGTATAAAAAATGTAGTGAAAGGTATAGATCCAGATGAAATTTTCGGCTGGTCGGTATTTAAATTTAGTATTTTTCGTAGCCCTAGAATTAGTCGTTATGTTATGAAATGATTTTGTTATGCGGATTCTGTTTAGCTTTCCATAACCTTCTTCTCATTTCTTGCTATGAGAAGGAATTACTCGTATGTTAAGGAGCGTCAATATCCATGTGGTAGAGAGAGAGAGAGAGAGAGAGAGAGAGAGAGAGAGAGAGAGAGAGAGAGAGAGAGAGAGAGAGAGAGAGAGAGAGAGAGAGAAGAAAGAATTCAGGCTCTCTTAAAAGGAGCGCCGCCGCGATGATAAGACAGCTACATCTGAAATGATAAGGCGAAGATCTATTTCCTCGTCGATAGTAACTGACTTTTATTTAATTAAACAACACAAATATATTGACTACATTCTAGAAACATATATAAAAACTTTATAATAAAAGTTCATGCAATACATATTATATTTTCCTTTTTCCAGCTTTCCAACTTCATTTATTCGTATAGCTTCTACATTTTAGAATATTATACAAATAGTTAATTCTTAAACAATGAAATTGGAAAACATAAAAAAAATGAGACCTTCATACTAGTGATCGGTGTCAACATCCGAATCAGGTTAAAAGCTTTTTTCCAGTTTTAATTTTGAAACTAGTCAGATACTCAAAACAGGGCTGTGAATGCAATTCTCTCGGGCCTGCACCGTGTTAACCTTAACCAAACAATCTGAGACAAACTGAATTAACTCCCTTTCTTTATAAGTTTTTCGACACCGTCATAAACCACTATTGATCATAGTTGCGATTTATAAATTATTTTTATGCATGTCTTCAGTTATCAGATTGTATATGTATATTTTTGTATTTTCAGAATGTGTTTGAACACACTTATTAAGACGTATATATAATAGGACAAATATGAATGTAATATAAATATAATCTGTTAGCATGGTGTAAGATCTTGATTAGATATTGAAACAAAATCAACTAAAGGTGCAAATTTGTATCGTCTTAAATTCTGTAAATGTTAGCAAATGATGAAACAGATTAGAATCCGATCATAAAATGAAACGAAGTTTGTTTCAAAGCTAGAATCTTCACGCGTGAATTACATAAGACAATATATCAATATGATCTTAATACTGTGTTTTATTTCTTTAATAGGAAACCAATCTTGTACAGTAATTTACAATATACAAGGGCAACATATTGATTATGCACAGAGCATTTCATATTTGAAAAAAAAAATACTTTTGTACGTCATACAATATTTACACCAACTAGCCATTATAGAATATATTAAAATTATGACGACTGTGATATATGATATACACAATGTTCAGAACAGCATGACTCTAGTCTGACTTTGAATTGGCCGACCAAACAAAGCTGGCTCTCTCTCTCTCTCTCTCTCTCTCTCTCTCTCTCTCTCTCTCTCCTTTCCGCCGCCGACGCCGCAGAGAGCAAGAATAGATATATTGAAGCATTCACAAGCTATAAGGTATTGCAGCAAAGGACGTCCCATTTGTCTGGCATTCGATACCACCACAACCATCATCATCAGCAGCAGACAGCATTCTCTCTCTCTCTTCTTGCCGCCGCCGCCGCAGAGAGCAAGCACATATATTGAAGCATTCACAAGCTATAAGGTATTGCAGCAAAGCGAAACCACAGCCAAGGGAACGGGCTTGACACAAACGGCGGGGAAAGAAGACCCTGTTCAGAACAGCTTGACTCTAGTCTGACTTTGAATTGGCCGACCAAACAAAGCTGTTTCTCTCTCTCTCTCTCTCTCTCTCTCTCTGTCTCTCTCTCTCTCTCTCTCCTTGCCGCCGCCGCCGCAGAGAGCAAGCACATATATTGAAGCATTCACAAGCTATAAGGTATTGCAGCAAAGCGAAACCACAGCCAAGGGAACGGGCTTGACACAAACGGCGGGGAAAGAAGACCTGTTCAGAACAGCTTGACTCTTGTCTGACTTTGAATTGGCTGACCAAAGAAAGCTGGCTCTCTCTCTCTCTCTCTCTCTCTCTCTCTCTCTCTCTCTCTCTCTCTCTCTCTCTCTCTCTCTCTCTCTGTCTCTCTCTCTCTCTCTCCTTGCCGCCGCCGCCGCATCAGAGAGCAAGAATATATATATTGAAGCATTCACAAGCTATAAGGTATTGCAGCAAAGTACGTCGCATTTGTCTGGCATTCGCTACCACCAAAACCAGCAGCAGCAGCAGCAGCAGACAGCATTCTCTCTCTCAATTATTGCCGCCGCCGCCGCAGAGAGCAAGCACATATATTGAAGCATTCACATGCTATAAGGTATTGCAGCAAAGCGAAACCACAGCCAAGGGAACGGGCTTGACACAAACGGCGGGGAAAGAAGACCCTGTTCAGAACAGCTTGATTCTAGTCTGACTTTGAATTGGTCTACCAAACAAAGCTGTTTCTCTCTCTCTCTCCTTGCCGCCGCCGCCGCCGCAGAGAGCAAGAATAGATATATTGAAGCATTCACAAGCTATAAGGTATTGCAGCAAAGGTCGTCCCATTTGTCTGGCATTCGCTACCACCACAACCATCAGCAATAGCATCAGCAGACTGCATTCTCTCTCTCTCTCCTTGCCGCCGCCGCCGCAGAGAGCAAGCACATATATTGAAGCATTCACAAGCTATAAGGTATTGCAGCAAAGCGAAACCACAGCCAAGGGAACGGGCTTGACACAAACGGCGGGGAAAGAAGACCCTGTTCAGAACAGCTCGACTCTAGTCTGACTTTGAATTCGCCGACCAAACAAAGCTGGCTCTCTCTCTCTCTCTCCTTGCCACCGCCGCCGCCGCAGAGAGCCAGAATAGATATATTGAACTGCAGATCGCTAAGTCTCAATTATGTATTTAGTGTAAATTAACTACTTATTTTTATAAGTTTATTTTACATTTTGCTACACATTTGTTTCTTAAATCGAAATTATTTGTTTCTTAAATCAAATATTATTTCCATTTTGTTTCCTATTTGTTTCTTATGTGCATTTCTTTATTGATATATCTTCTAGTTATTAATTCCATTAATTATGTCATATATTGAAAACATTCAAGCATGTTTCTAGAAGACAGGTAATCCGCTTATACGATCGGTAAGTCCCAATTATATATTATAAGTTTGTTTTACAACACATTGGTTTCTTATCTGCATTTATTTCTTGATATAGGATCTAGTTATTAATTGCATTAAGCCATCGGGTATTGCCTTTTTACGGGTATAGAGCTTCAAAATATTCTTAAATTAACTTATAGAATTATTGGAATTAGGACAGCGGGCATACCAACCGTAACAACGATAAGGGTTTTAGTATGGGAAATGCCGGGCCTAGTACAGGCGGATGTTCTAAATTAAAATTTGAGGCTGGTACGACACGTTTGGTATAACGATGAATGTTAACGTAATACTGATTAGAATGAAGTATTATATACGTTATATTGTAGCCAGAGAAGTAGTCGATTGACTAAGACAGAATTGAAAGAAAATATACAAAATATTTACGTAGAAATAGTTTAGTGAAAGGTATATATCGACATGTCATTTTCCGCTTGAGTCACAATTATATATTGTATAAGTTTGTTTTACAACTTTGCTACACATTTGTTTCTTAGGTGCATTTATTTGTTGATATAGGATCTAGTTATTAATTCGATTATTTATGTCATATATTGAAAACATTGAGGCATATTTCTAGAAAACCAATGATGTTTGGTATAACGATGAATGTTAACGTAATACTGATTAGAATGAAGTATTATATACGTTATATTGTAGCCCGAGAAGTAGTCGATTGACTAAGACAGAATTGAAAGAAAATATACAAAATATTTATGTAGAAATAGTTTAGTGAAAGGTATATATCGACATGTCATTTTCTGCTTGAGTCACCGTTAGTAGGTCCGCAATTCCTCGTAGCAAAACCTTCACTGAGGGTTACTGATAACTGGTGGTATGCCCGCTGTCCTATTTCTAATAATTCTATGAGTTATTTTCAAAGTATTATCCAGCTATATACCGCTAAAATTCCCTACCCAACGGCTTATTACATACTAGGATATGACTACTAATTTTTATAGAAAATAAAATTTAAATACCTACCAGCCGAAAATTTCATCTGGATCTATACCTTTCAGTACATTTTTTATACCATATATATCGGTATATTTTGTGTCCGTATGCCCTAGTCTAACGACTACTTCTCGGGCTACGATATAACGTATATAATACTTAATTGTAATCAGTATTACGTTCACATTTAAGGTTATACCAAATCCATCCTACCAGCCGAAGGTTTTAAGGTGGAAATTCTGCCACTACTAGGCCTCTATATTCCCCATACTCAAACCACGGCCGGTTTCTCCTGCGGAACGTGTGCCGTTAGTCCGTCCGCAATTCCTCGTAGCAAACCCTTCACTGAGTGTTACTGATAACTGGGGGTATGCCCGCTGTCCTATTTCTAATACTTCTTTAAGTTATTACAATACTACTCGCCATAAATATATACGTGGAAACGCTCTACCTAATGGTATCATACACACTAGGAAATCACGATTAATTACTAAAATAGCTACATTGAAACTAACGTCATACTATAAAATTTTTGGACGATATAGTCAATTGATATATATTATTATTATTATATTACAACATCTCTTTGTATAAATTTTGTCTGATTTCCGTGGTCAATAGAGTAGTTATCTGGCTACATAGTAACTTATATAATATAAGATTTGGATCAGTAATGTGAGTAAAATTCAACAGGCGACCCTACTCCGCCTGTTATTCTAATTTGTATGTGTAGTTTCACGGGTGGAATTTTCCACGTACTACTACCCCCAATTCCATGTCCTCAAACCAAATCCGCGATATATGCTATTGCATTTTTAGTTTGTGTAAAACCTATATCTATTTATTATTTTTTTCAAAATCCAATTATCTATTGCATACACTGTCTTATTACCTTCCAAATAAGTACATGTGCATAACATTTACTCTATGTGATTTAATAATAATTGATCATAATGAACCCCTATCGTTTGCTACCATTTTCGGTGCATTATTTTACATTAAAATTATTAATGCTGACATTTCCATGCAAGTTTTAATAAAAATATTATTGAAACCTTATTATATCGAGTATCTTACGCCTGGAAATGATGACCTCAGTCTTGTATGTAGTATAATTATAAAGATACAGACATACCAAATTGCCGTTTCATTTTGTTGTTGATATCGTATATCCGTATAGAGTTTTTTATTTATTAATTTTTTAAGACAAATAACACATCACCAGGTAGGTAATTTTATTTCGCGTATTTTGACAACTCGATCGCCTAAATCGTTCATCAAATAAGTCTTGAAACCAGTATATTAAACAAAATCCCGGCTATATCAGTCTTTTTTCCGACCCAAGCCGATTGAGTCAGAATTTGGATTTTCTCAAAAACTACTTAAACTATTGTAACATACTTGGTACCATTTGAAAGGTAATTCAATTGCGCATCTAGTGACACCAAACTCATTAATTTATTTAGTAAGATAAAGATTTTTGCGTCCGACTACGTCCGACCCAAGGTTGAACTGGCAACGTCTGGTTTTAATGGGTTTGACGGAAATCGTCCGACAAAGTCCTTATAAGTCCATAATCCGGGGCGGACCTTTACCGGAAGTAGTGAAAGCTAACATCAAGGACCGTCCCTCACGTATCTCACGAATTGCTTGTCTCGTGCCCCGAACACCGCGCTACTACTGGCAAGTGAAAAGGCCATCTCGAGCAAGAGTCCAGGATCCAGAACCGCAGCAAGACTGTTGATGTTCAGAACAGCTTGACTCTAGTCTAACTTTGAATTGGCCGACCAAACAAAGCTCTCTCTCTCTCTCTCTCTCTCTCTCTCTCTCTCTCTCTCTCTCTCTCTCTCTCTCTCTCTCTCCTTGCCGCCGCCGCCGCAATGAGCAAGAATAGATATATTGAAGCATTCACAAACAATAAGGTATTGCATGAAAGGACGTCAGATTTGTCTGGCATTCGCTACCACCACAACCATCAGCAGCAGCAGCAGCAGACAGCATTCTCTCTCTCTCTCCTTGCCGCCGCCGCCGCAGAGAGCAGGCACATACATTGAAGCATTCACAAGCTATAAGGTATTGCAGCAAAGCGAAGCCACAGCCAAGGGAACGGGCTTGACACAAACGGCGGGGAAAGAAGACCCTGTTCAGATAAGCTTGACTCTAGTCTGACTTTGAATTGGCCTACCAAACAATGTTGGCTCTCTCTCTCTCTCTCTCTCTCTCTCTCTCTCTCTCTCTCTCTCCTCTCTTTGCCGCCGCCGCCGCCGCAGAGAGCAAGAATAGATATATTAAAACATTCACAAGCTATAAGGTATTGCAGCAAAGCACGTCCCATTTGTCTGGAATTCGCTACCTGCACAACCATCAGCAGCACCAGTAGACAGCATTCTCTCTCTCTCCTTGTCTCAGCCGCCGCAGAGAGCAAGCACATATATTGAAGCATTCACAAGCTATAAGGTATTGCAGCAAAGCGAAACCACAGCCAAGGGAACGGTCTTGACACAAACGGCGGGGAAAGAAGACATGGTTCAGAACAGCTTGACTCTAGTCTGACTTTGAATTGGCCCACCAAACAAAGCTGTCTCTCTTTCTCTCAATCTCTCTCTCTCTCTCTCTCTCTCTCTCTCTCTCTCTCTCTCTCTCTCTCCCTCTCTCTCTCTCTCTCTCTCTCTCTCTCTCTCTCTCTCTCTCTCTATCCTAGCCGCCGACGCCGCAGAGAGCAAAAATAGATATATTGAAGCATTCACAAGCTATAAGGTATTGCAGCAAAGGACGTCCCATTTGTCTGGCATTCGCTACCACCACAACCATCAGCAGCAGCAGCAGCAGACAGCATTCTTTCTCTCACCTTGCCGCCGCCGCCGCAGAGAGCAAGCACATATATTGAAGCATTCACAAGCTATAAGGTGTTGCAGCAAAGCGCTACCACAGCCAAGGGAACGGGCTTGACAGAAACGGAAAGAAAAGAAAGAAGGGAAAGAAGACTGTTCTGAACAGCTTGACTCTTGTCTGACTTTGAATTGGCTGACCAAAGAAAGCTGGCTCTCTCTCTCTCTCTCTCTCTCTCTCTCTCTCTCTCTCTCTCTCTCTCTCTCTCTCTCTCTCTCTCTCTCTGTCTCTCTCTCTCTCTCTCCTTGCCGCCGCCGCCGCATCAGAGAGCAAGAATATATATATTGAAGCATTCACAAGCTATAAGGTATTGCAGCAATGGACGTCGCATTTGTCTGGCATTCGCTACCACCAAAACCTTCATCAGCAGCAGCAGCAGACAGCATTCTCTCTCTCAATTATTGCCGCCGCCGCCGCAGAGAGCAAGCACATATATTGAAGCATTCACATGCTATAAGGTATTGCAGCAAAGCGAAACCACAGGCAAGGGAACGGGCTTGACACAAACGGCGGGGAAAGAAGACCCTGTTCAGAACAGCTTGATTCTAGTCTGACTTTGAATTGGTCTACCAAACAAAGCTGTTTCTCTCTCTCTCTCCTTGCCGCCGCCGCCGCCGCAGAGAGCAAGAATAGATATATTGAAGCATTCACAAGCTATAAGGTATTGCAGCAAAGGTCGTCCCATTTGTCTGGCATTCGCTACCACCACAACCATCAGCAATAGCATCAGCAGACTGCATTCTCTCTCTCTCTCCTTGCCGCCGCCGCCGCAGAGAGCAAGCACATATATTGAAGCATTCACAAGCTATAAGGTATTGCAGCAAAGCGAAACCACAGCCAAGGGAACGGGCTTGACACAAACGGCGGGGAAAGAAGACCCTGTTCAGAACAGCTCGACTCTAGTCTGACTTTGAATTCGCCGACCAAACAAAGCTGGCTCTCTCTCTCTCTCTCCTTGCCACCGCCGCCGCCGCAGAGAGCCAGAATAGATATATTGAACTGCAGATCGCTAAGTCTCAATTATGTATTTAGTGTAAATTAACTACTTATTTTTATAAGTTTATTTTACATTTTGCTACACATTTGTTTCTTAAATCGAAATTATTTGTTTCTTAAATCAAATATTATTTCCATTTTGTTTCCTATTTGTTTCTTATGTGCATTTCTTTATTGATATATCTTCTAGTTATTAATTCCATTAATTATGTCATATATTGAAAACATTCAAGCATGTTTCTAGAAGACAGGTAATCCGCTTATACGATCGGTAAGTCCCAATTATATATTATAAGTTTGTTTTACAACACATTGGTTTCTTATCTGCATTTATTTCTTGATATAGGATCTAGTTATTAATTGCATTAAGCCATCGGGTATTGCCTTTTTACGGGTATAGAGCTTCAAAATATTCTTAAATTAACTTATAGAATTATTGGAATTAGGACAGCGGGCATACCAACCGTAACAACGATAAGGGTTTTAGTATGGGAAATGCCGGGCCTAGTACAGGCGGATGTTCTAAATTAAAATTTGAGGCTGGTACGACACGTTTGGTATAACGATGAATGTTAACGTAATACTGATTAGAATGAAGTATTATATACGTTATATTGTAGCCAGAGAAGTAGTCGATTGACTAAGACAGAATTGAAAGAAAATATACAAAATATTTACGTAGAAATAGTTTAGTGAAAGGTATATATCGACATGTCATTTTCCGCTTGAGTCACAATTATATATTGTATAAGTTTGTTTTACAACTTTGCTACACATTTGTTTCTTAGGTGCATTTATTTGTTGATATAGGATCTAGTTATTAATTCGATTATTTATGTCATATATTGAAAACATTGAGGCATATTTCTAGAAAACCAATGATGTTTGGTATAACGATGAATGTTAACGTAATACTGATTAGAATGAAGTATTATATACGTTATATTGTAGCCCGAGAAGTAGTCGATTGACTAAGACAGAATTGAAAGAAAATATACAAAATATTTATGTAGAAATAGTTTAGTGAAAGGTATATATCGACATGTCATTTTCTGCTTGAGTCACCGTTAGTAGGTCCGCAATTCCTCGTAGCAAAACCTTCACTGAGGGTTACTGATAACTGGTGGTATGCCCGCTGTCCTATTTCTAATAATTCTATGAGTTATTTTCAAAGTATTATCCAGCTATATACCGCTAAAATTCCCTACCCAACGGCTTATTACATACTAGGATATGACTACTAATTTTTATAGAAAATAAAATTTAAATACCTACCAGCCGAAAATTTCATCTGGATCTATACCTTTCAGTACATTTTTTATACCATATATATCGGTATATTTTGTGTCCGTATGCCCTAGTCTAACGACTACTTCTCGGGCTACGATATAACGTATATAATACTTAATTGTAATCAGTATTACGTTCACATTTAAGGTTATACCAAATCCATCCTACCAGCCGAAGGTTTTAAGGTGGAAATTCTGCCACTACTAGGCCTCTATATTCCCCATACTCAAACCACGGCCGGTTTCTCCTGCGGAACGTGTGCCGTTAGTCCGTCCGCAATTCCTCGTAGCAAACCCTTCACTGAGTGTTACTGATAACTGGGGGTATGCCCGCTGTCCTATTTCTAATACTTCTTTAAGTTATTACAATACTACTCGCCATAAATATATACGTGGAAACGCTCTACCTAATGGTATCATACACACTAGGAAATGACGATTAATTACTAAAATAGCTACATTGAAACTAACGTCATACTATACAATTTTTGGACGATATAGTCAATTGATATATATTATTATTATTATATTACAACATCTCTTTGTATAAATTTTGTCTGATTTCCGTGGTCAATAGAGTAGTTATCTGGCTACATAGTAACTTATATAATATAAGATTTGGATCAGTAATGTGAGTAAAATTCACGACCCTACTCCGCCTGTTATTCTAATTTGTATGTGTAGTTTCACGGATGGAATTTTCCACGTACTACTACCCCCAATTCCATGTCCTCAAACCAAATCCGCGATATATGCTATTGCATTTTTAGTTTGTGTAAAACCTATTTCTATTTATTATTTTTTTCAAAATCCAATTATCTATTGCATACACTGTCTTATTACCTTCCAAATAAGTACATGTGCATAACATTTACTCTATGTGATTTAATAATAATTGATCATAATGAACCCCTATCGTTTGCTACCATTTTCGGTGCATTATTTTACATTAAAATTATTAATGCTGACATTTCCATGCAAGTTTTAATAACAATATTATTGAAACCTTATTATATCGAGTATCTTACGCCTGGAAATGATGACCTCAGTCTTGTATGTAGTATAATTATAAAGATACAGACATACCAAATTGCCGTTTCATTTTGTTGTTGATATCGTATATCCGTATAGAGTTTTTTATTTATTAATTTTTTAAGACAAATAACACATCACCAGGTAGGTAATTTTATTTCGCGTATTTTGACAACTCGATCGCCTAAATCGTTCATCAAATAAGTCTTGAAACCAGTATATTAAACAAAATCCCGGCTATATCAGTCTTTTTTCCGACCCAAGCCGATTGAGTCAGAATTTGGATTTTCTCAAAAACTAATTAAACTATTGTAACATACTTGGTACCATTTGAAAGGTAATTCAATTGCGCATCTAGTGACACCAAACTCATTAATTTATTTAGTAAGATAAAGATTTTTGCGTCCGACTACGTCCGACCCAAGGTTAAACTGGCAACGTCTGGTTTTAATGGGTTTGACGGAAATCGTCCGACAAAGTCCTTATAAGTCCATAATCCGGGGCGGACCTTTACCGGAAGTAGTGAAAGCTAACATCAAGGACCGTCCCTCACGTATCTCACGAATTGCTTGTCTCGTGCCCCGAACACCGCGCTACTACTGGCAAGTGAAAAGGCCATCTCGAGCAAGAGTCCAGGATCCAGAACCGCAGCAAGACTGTTGATGTTCAGAACAGCTTGACTCTAGTCTAACTTTGAATTGGCCGACCAAACAAAGCTCTCTCTCTCTCTCTCTCTCTCTCTCTCTCTCTCTCTCTCTCTCTCTCTCTCTCTCTCTCTCTCTCTCTCTCTCCTTGCCGCCGCCGCCGCAATGAGCAAGAATAGATATATTGAAGCATTCACAAACAATAAGGTATTGCATGAAAGGACGTCAGATTTGTCTGGAATTCGCTACCACCACAACCATCAGCAGCAGCAGCAGCAGACAGCATTCTCTCTCTCTCTCCTTGCCGCCGCAGCCGCAGAGAACAGGCACATACATTGAAGCATTCACAAGCTATAAGGTATTGCAGCAAAGCGAAGCCACAGCCAAGGGAACGGGCTTGACACAAACGGCGGGGAAAGAAGACCCTGTTCAGATAAGCTTGACTCTAGTCTGACTTTGAATTGGCCTACCAAACAATGTTGGCTCTCTCTCTCTCTCTCTCTCTCTCTCTCTCTCTCTCTGTCTCTCTCTCTCTCTCTCTCTCTCTCTCTCTCTCTCTCTCTCTCTCTCTCTCTCTCTTTGCCGCCGCCGCCGCCGCAGAGAGCAAGAATAGATATATTAAAGCTTTCACAAGCTATAAGGTATTGCAGCAAAGGACGTCCCATTTGTCTGGCATTCGCTACCTGCACAACCATCAGCAGCACCAGTAGACAGCATTCTCTCTCTCTCCTTGTCTCAGCCGCCGCAGAGAGCAAGCACAAAAAAGTCCGTTTTTCATCAAAAGTCATGCTGAAAAAAATGGTGGGAACCGGTTTTAAAGTATGGTGACGTACTATCCAATGGTGCGAAGCCAATAAACCAAGTATTAACCAAATCCAAGCGGGATAAAGGGTTTCAACAGCTTTTATCTAAGCCCAACTGATCCATAACATGAAAAACAAAAAAGTCCGTTTTTCATCAAAAGTCATGCTGAAAAAAATGGTGGGAACCGGTTTTAAAGTATGGTGACGTACTATCCAATGGTGCGCAGCCAATAAACCAAGTATTAACCAAATCCAAGGGGGGTAAAGGGTTTCAACAGCTTTTATCTAAGCCCAACTGATCCATAACATGAAAAACAAAAAAGTCCGTTTTTCATCAAAAGTCATGCTGAAAAAAATGGTGGGAACCGGTTTTAAAGTATGGTGACGTACTATCCAATGGTGCGCAGCCAATAAACCAAGTATTAACCAAATCCAAGCGGGGTAAAGGGTTTCAACAGCTTTTATCTAAGCCCAACTGATCCATAACATGAAAAACAAAAAAGTCCGTTTTTCATCAAAAGTCATGCTGAAAAAAATGGTGGGAACCGGTTTTAAAGTATGGTGACGTACTATCCAATGGTGCGCAGCCAATAAACCAAGTATTAACCAAATCCAAGCGGGGTAAAGGGTTTCAACAGCTTTTATCTAAGCCCAACTTATCCATAACATGAAAAACAAAAAAGTCCGTTTTTCATCAAAAGTCATGCTGAAAAAAATGGTGGGAACCGGTTTTAAAGTATGGTGACGTACTATCCAATGGTGCGCAGCCAATAAACCAAGTATTAACCAAATCCAAGCGGGGTAAAGGGTTTCAACAGCTTTTATCTAAGCCCAACTGATCCATAACATGAAAAACAAAAAAGTCCGTTTTTCATCAAAAGTCATGCTGAAAAAAATGGTGGGAACCGGTTTTAAAGTATGGTGACGTACTATCCAATGGTGCGCAGCCAATAAACCAAGTATTAACCAAATCCAAGCGGGGTAAAGGGTTTCAACAGCTTTTATCTAAGCCCAACTGATCCATAACATGAAAAACAAAAAAGTCCGTTTTTCATCAAAAGTCATGCTGAAAAAAATGGTGGGAACCGGTTTTAAAGTATGGTGACGTACTATCCAATGGTGCGCAGCCAATAAACCAAGTATTAACCAAATCCAAGCGGGGTAAAGGGTTTCAACAGCTTTTATCTAAGCCCAACTGATCCATAACATGAAAAACAAAAAAGTCCGTTTTTCATCAAAAGTCATGCTGAAAAAAATGGTGGGAACCGGTTTTAAAGTATGGTGACGTACTATCCAATGGTGCGCAGCCAATAAACCAAGTATTAACCAAATCCAAGCGGGGTAAAGGGTTTCAACAGCTTTTATCTAAGCCCAACTGATCCATAACATGAAAAACAAAAAAGTCCGTTTTTCATCAAAAGTCATGCTGAAAAAAATGGTGGGAACCGGTTTTAAAGTATGGTGACGTACTATCCAATGGTGCGCAGCCAATAAACCAAGTATTAACCAAATCCAAGCGGGGTAAAGGGTTTCAACAGCTTTCATCTAAGCCCAACTGATCCATAACATGAAAAACAAAAAGTCCGTTTTTCATCAAAAGTCATGCTGAAAAAATGGTGGGAACCGGTTTTAAAGTATGGTGACGTACTATCCAATGGTGCGCAGCCAATAAACCAAGTATTAACCAAATCCATGCGGGGTAAAGGGTTTCAACAGCTTTTATCTAAGCCCAACTGATCCATAACATGAAAAACAAAAAAGTCCGTTTTTCATCAAAAGTCATGCTGAAAAAAATGGTGGGAACCGGTTTTAAAGTATGGTGACGTACTATCCAATGGTGCGCAGCCAATAAACCAAGTATTAACCAAATCCAAGCGGGGTAAAGGGTTTCAACAGCTTTCATCTAAGCCCAACTGATCCATAACATGAAAAACAAAAAGTCCGTTTTTCATCAAAAGTCATGCTGAAAAAATGGTGGGAACCGGTTTTAAAGTATGGTGACGTACTATCCAATGGTGCGCAGCCAATAAACCAAGTATTAACCAAATCCATGCGGGGTAAAGGGTTTCAACAGCTTTTATCTAAGCCCAACTGATCCATAACATGAAAAACAAAAAAGTCCGTTTTTCATCAAAAGTCATGCTGAAAAAAATGGTGGGAACCGGTTTTAAAGTATGGTGACGTACTATCCAATGGTGCGCAGCCAATAAACCAAGTATTAACCAAATCCAAGCGGGGTAAAGGGTTTCAACAGCTTTTATCTAAGCCCAACTGATCCATAACATGAAAAACAAAAAAGTCCGTTTTTCATCAAAAGTCATGCTGAAAAAAATGGTGGGAACCGGTTTTAAAGTATGGTGACGTACTATATAATTGTGCGCAGCCAATAAACCAAGTATTAACCAAATCCAAGCGGGGTAAAGGGTTTCAACAGCTTTTATCTAAGCCCAACTGATCCATAACATGAAAAACAAAAAAGTCCGTTTTTCATCAAAAGTCATGCTGAAAAAAATGGTGGGAACCGGTTTTAAAGTATGGTGACGTACTATCCAATGGTGCGCAGCCAATAAACCAAGTATTAACCAAATCCAAGCGGGGTAAAGGGTTTCAACAGCTTTTATCTAAGCCCAACTGATCCATAACATGAAAAACAAAAAAGTCCGTTTTTCATCAAAAGTCATGCTGAAAAAAATGGTGGGAACCGGTTTTAAAGTATGGTGACGTACTATCCAATGGTGCGCAGCCAATAAACCAAGTATTAACCAAATCCAAGCGGGGTAAAGGGTTTCAACAGCTTTTATCTAAGCCCAACTGATCCATAACATGAAAAACAAAAAAGTCCGTTTTTCATCAAAAGTCATGCTGAAAAAAATGGTGGGAACCGGTTTTAAAGTATGGTGACGTACTATCCAATGGTGCGCAGCCAATAAACCAAGTATTAACCAAATCCAAGCGGGGTAAAGGGTTTCAACAGCTTTTATCTAAGCCCAACTGATCCATAACATGAAAAACAAAAAAGTCCGTTTTTCATCAAAAGTCATGCTGAAAAAAATGGTGGGAACCGGTTTTAAAGTATGGTGACGTACTATCCAATGGTGCGCAGCCAATAAACCAAGTATTAACCAAATCCAAGCGGGGTAAAGGGTTTCAACAGCTTTTATCTAAGCCCAACTGATCCATAACATGAAAAACAAAAAAGTCCGTTTTTCATCAAAAGTCATGCTGAAAAAAATGGTGGGAACCGGTTTTAAAGTATGGTGACGTACTATCCAATGGTGCGCAGCCAATAAACCAAGTATTAACCAAATCCAAGCGGGGTAAATGGTTTCAACAGCTTTTATCTAAGCCCAACTGATCCATAACATGAAAAACAAAAAAGTCCGTTTTTCATCAAAAGTCATGCTGAAAAAAATGGTGGGAACCGGTTTTAAAGTATGGTGACGTACTATCCAATGGTGCGCAGCCAATAAACCAAGTATTAACCAAATCCAAGCGGGGTAAAGGGTTTCAACAGCTTTTATCTAAGCCCAACTGATCCATAACATGAAAAACAAAAAAGTCCGTTTTTCATCAAAAGTCATGCTGAAAAAAATGGTGGGAACCGGTTTTAAAGTATGGTGACGTACTATCCAATGGTGCGCAGCCAATAAACCAAGTATTAACCAAATCCAAGCGGGGTAAAGGGTTTCAACAGCTTTTATCTAAGCCCAACTGATCCATAACATGAAAAACAAAAAAGTCCGTTTTTCATCAAAAGTCATGCTGAAAAAAATGGTGGGAACCGGTTTTAAAGTATGGTGACGTACTATCCAATGGTGGGCAGCCAATAAACCAAGTATTAACCAAATCCAAGCGGGGTAAAGGGTTTCAACAGCTTTTATCTAAGCCCAACTGATCCATAACATGAAAAACAAAAAAGTCCGTTTTTCATCAAAAGTCATGCTGAAAAAAATGGTGGGAACCGGTTTTAAAGTATGGTGACGTACTATCCAATGGTGCGCAGCCAATAAACCAAGTATTAACCAAATCCAAGCGGGGTAAAGGGTTTCAACAGCTTTTATCTAAGCCCAACTGATCCATAACATGAAAAACAAAAAAGTCCGTTTTTCATCAAAAGTCATGCTGAAAAAAATGGTGGGAACCGGTTTTAAAGTATGGTGACGTACTATCCAATGGTGCGCAGCCAATAAACCAAGTATTAACCAAATCCAAGCGGGGTAAAGGGTTTCAACAGCTTTTATCTAAGCCCAACTGATCCATAACATGAAAAACAAAAAAGTCCGTTTTTCATCAAAAGTCATGCTGAAAAAAATGGTGGGAACCGGTTTTAAAGTATGGTGACGTACTATCCAATGGTGCGCAGCCAATAAACCAAGTATTAACCAAATCCAAGCGGGGTAAAGGGTTTCAACAGCTTTTATCTAAGCCCAACTGATCCATAACATGAAAAACAAAAAAGTCCGTTTTTCATCAAAAGTCATGCTGAAAAAAATGGTGGGAACCGGTTTTAAAGTATGGTGACGTACTATCCAATGGTGCGCAGCCAATAAACCAAGTATTAACCAAATCCAAGCGGGGTAAAGGGTTTCAACAGCTTTTATCTAAGCCCAACTGATCCATAACATGAAAAACAAAAAAGTTCGTTTTTCATCAAAAGTCATGCTGAAAAAAATGGTGGGAACCGGTTTTAAAGTATGGTGACGTACTATCCAATGGTGCGCAGCCAATAAACCAAGTATTAACCAAATCCAAGCGGGGTAAAGGGTTTCAACAGCTTTTATCTAAGCCCAACTGATCCATAACATGAAAAACAAAAAAGTCCGTTTTTCATCAAAAGTCATGCTGAAAAAAATGGTGGGAACCGGTTTTAAAGTATGGTGACGTACTATCCAATGGTGCGCAGCCAATAAACCAAGTATTAACCAAATCCAAGCGGGGTAAAGGGTTTCAACAGCTTTTATCTAAGCCCAACTGATTCATAACATGAAAAACAAAAAAGTCCGTTTTTCATCAAAAGTCATGCTGAAAAAAATGGTGGGAACCGGTTTTAAAGTATGGTGACGTACTATCCAATGGTGGGCAGCCAATAAACCAAGTATTAACCAAATCCAAGCGGGGTAAAGGGTTTCAACAGCTTTTATCTAAGCCCAACTGATCCATAACATGAAAAACAAAAAAGTCCGTTTTTCATCAAAAGTCATGCTGAAAAAAATGGTGGGAACCGGTTTTAAAGTATGGTGACGTACTATCCAATGGTGCGCAGCCAATAAACCAAGTATTAACCAAATCCAAGCGGGGTAAAGGGTTTCAACAGCTTTTATCTAAGCCCAACTGATCCATAACATGAAAAACAAAAAAGTCCGTTTTTCATCAAAAGTCATGCTGAAAAAAATGGTGGGAACCGGTTTTAAAGTATGGTGACGTACTATCCAATGGTGCGCAGCCAATAAACCAAGTATTAACCAAATCCAAGCGGGGTAAAGGGTTACAACAGCTTTTATCTAAGCCCAACTGATCCATAACATGAAAAACAAAAAAGTCCGTTTTTCATCAAAAGTCATGCTGAAAAAAATGGTGGGAACCGGTTTTAAAGTATGGTGACGTACTATCCAATGGTGCGCAGCCAATAAACCAAGTATTAACCAAATCCAAGCGGGGTAAAGGGTTTGAACAGCTTTTATCTAAGCCCAACTGATCCATAACATGAAAAACAAAAAAGTCCGTTTTTCATCAAAAGTCATGCTGAAAAAAATGGTGGGAACCGGTTTTAAAGTATGGTGACGTACTATCCAATGGTGCGCAGCCAATAAACCAAGTATTAACCAAATCCAAGCGGGGTAAAGGGTTTCAACAGCTTTTATCTAAGCCCAACTGATCCATAACATGAAAAACAAAAAAGTCCGTTTTTCATCAAAAGTCATGCTGAAAAAAATGGTGGGAACCGGTTTTAAACTATGGTGACGTACTATCCAATGGTGCGCAGCCAATAAACCAAGTATTAACCAAATCCAAGCGGGGTAAAGGGTTTCAACAGCTTTTATCTAAGCCCAACTGATCCATAACATGAAAAACAAAAAAGTCCGTTTTTCATCAAAAGTCATGCTGAAAAAAATGGTGGGAACCGGTTTTAAAGTATGGTGACGTACTATCCAATGGTGCGCAGCCAATAAACCAAGTATTAACCAAATCCAAGCGGGGTAAAGGGTTTCAACAGCTTTTATCTAAGCCCAACTGATCCATAACATGAAAAACAAAAAAGTCCGTTTTTCATCAAAAGTCATGCTGAAAAAAATGGTGGGAACCGCATTTTAAAGTATGGTGACGTACTATCCAATGGTGCGCAGCCAATAAACCAAGTATTAACCAAATCCAAGCGGGGTAAAGGGTTTCAACAGCTTTTATCTAAGCCTAACTGATCCATAACATGAAAAACAAAAAAGTCCGTTTTTCATCAAAAGTCATGCTGAAAAAAATGGTGGGAACCGGTTTTAAAGTATGGTGACGTACTATCCAATGGTGCGCAGCCAATAAACCAAGTATTAACCAAATCCAAGCGGGGTAAAGGGTTTCAACAGCTTTTATCTAAGCCCAACTGATCCATAACATGAAAAACAAAAAAGTCCGTTTTTCATCAAAAGTCATGCTGAAAAAAATGGTGGGAACCGGTTTTAAAGTATGGTGACGTACTATCCAATGGTGCGCAGCCAATAAACCAAGTATTAACCAAATCCAAGCGGGGTAAAGGGTTTCAACAGCTTTTATCTAAGCCCAACTGATCCATAACATGAAAAACAAAAAAGTCCGTTTTTCATCAAAAGTCATGCTGAAAAAAATGGTGGGAACCGGTTTTAAAGTATGGTGACGTACTATCCAATGGTGCGCAGCCAATAAACCAAGTATTAACCAAATCCAAGCGGGGTAAAGGGTTTCAACAGCTTTTATCTAAGCCCAACTGATCCATAACATGAAAAACAAAAAAGTCCGTTTTTCATCAAAAGTCATGCTGAAAAAAATGGTGGGAACCGGTTTTAAAGTATGGTGACGTACTATCCAATGGTGCGCAGCCAATAAACCAAGTATTAACCAAATCCAAGCGGGGTAAAGGGTTTCAACAGCTTTTATCTAAGCCCAACTGATCCATAACATGAAAAACAAAAAAGTCCGTTTTTCATCAAAAGTCATGCTGAAAAAAATGGTGGGAACCGGTTTTAAAGTATGGTGACGTACTATCCAATGGTGCGCAGCCAATAAACCAAGTATTAACCAAATCCAAGCGGGGTAAAGGGTTTCAACAACTTTTATCTAAGCCCAACTGATCCATAACATGAAAAACAAAAAAGTCCGTTTTTCATCAAAAGTCATGCTGAAAAAAATGGTGGGAACCGGTTTTAAAGTATGGTGACGTACTATCCAATGGTGCGCAGCCAATAAACCAAGTATTAACCAAATCCAAGCGGGGTAAAGGGTTTCAACAGCTTTTATCTAAGCCCAACTGATCCATAACATGAAAAACAAAAAAGTCCGTTTTTCATCAAAAGTCATGCTGAAAAAAATGGTGGGAACCGGTTTTAAAGTATGGTGACGTACTATCCAATGGTGCGCAGCCAATAAACCAAGTATTAACCAAATCCAAGCGGGGTAAAGGGTTTCAACAGCTTTTATCTAAGCCCAACTGATCCATAACATGAAAAACAAAAAAGTCCGTTTTTCATCAAAAGTCATGCTGAAAAAAATGGTGGGAACCGGTTTTAAAGTATGGTGACGTACTATCCAATGGTGCGCAGCCAATAAACCAAGTATTAACCAAATCCAAGCGGGGTAAAGGGTTTCAACAGCTTTTATCTAAGCCCAACTGATCCATAACATGAAAAACAAAAAAGTCCGTTTTTCATCAAAAGTCATGCTGAAAAAAATGGTGGGAACCGTTTTTAAAGTATGGTGACGTACTATCCTATGGTGCGCAGCCAATAAACCAAGTATTAACCAAATCCAAGCGGGGTAAAGGGTTTCAACAGCTTTTATCTAAGCCCAACTGATCCATAACATGAAAAACAAAAAAGTCCGTTTTTCATCAAAAGTCATGCTGAAAAAAATGGTGGGAACCGGTTTTAAAGTATGGTGACGTACTATCCAATGGTGCGCAGCCAATAAACCAAGTATTAACCAAATCCAAGCGGGGTAAAGGGTTTCAACAGCTTTTATCTAAGCCCAACTGATCCATAACATGAAAAACAAAAAAGTCCGTTTTTCATCAAAAGTCATGCTGAAAAAAATGGTGGGAACCGGTTTTAAAGTATGGTGACGGACTATCCAATGGTGCGCAGCCAATAAACCAAGTATTAACCAAATCCAAGCGGGGTAAAGGGTTTCAACAGCTTTTATCTAAGCCCAACTGATCCATAACATGAAAAACAAAAAAGTCCGTTTTTCATCAAAAGTCATGCTGAAAAAAATGGTGGGAACCGGTTTTAAAGTATGGTGACGTACTATCCAATGGTGCGCAGCCAAAAAACCAAGTATTAACCAAATCCAAGCGGGGTAAAGGGTTTCAACAGCTTTTATCTAAGCCCAACTGATCCATAACATGAAAAACAAAAAAGTCCGTTTTTCATCAAAAGTCATGCTGAAAAAAATGGTGGGAACCGGTTTTAAAGTATGGTGACGTACTATCCAATGGTGCGCAGCCAATAAACCAAGTATTAACCAAATCCAAGCGGGGTAAAGGGTTTCAACAGCTTTTATCTAAGCCCAACTGATCCATAACATGAAAAACAAAAAAGTCCGTTTTTCATCAAAAGTCATGCTGAAAAAAATGGTGGGAACCGGTTTTAAAGTATGGTGACGTACTATCCAATGGTGCGCAGCCAATAAACCAAGTATTAACCAAATCCAAGCGGGGTAAAGGGTTTCAACAGCTTTTATCTAAGCCCAACTGATCCATAACATGAAAAACAAAAAAGTCCGTTACATACCAGACACCGTCGGATAGGGTAGGTTGCGACGCATCGGACGGTGAAAACTCCATGAAAATCGGATGGTCCGTTCGTCCGTGCGAGGTAGCCGACGGAGGGTACCCTCCACGTTTTCAAGTCGCGACATTCGGTTGATTGAAGTTGTGGACTGGGCCATTGCAAAAACGGTGACATGTCACAAATCATCGGATAGGGCAGGCTGAGGCGCATCGGACGGTGAAAATGCCATGAAAATCGGATGGTCTGTTCGTCCGTGCGAGGGAGCAGACGGAGGGTACCCTCCGAGTTTTGAAGGCGCTACATTTCTTGGAGTTGTCTCCCCTAGACCGTGCGAGGTAGTAAACGGATGGTACTTATCGCATAGCGCGACATTGGCTTTTTTCTTGCTTTCTCCTAGGCCGTTGCTCCGATTGAAACGTGCCATGCCTCGTTATGTCGGCCTGAAGGAGACGCACATGGCATTGCAAACGGCATGACAATAGGAACGTCCGTTCGTTTATCCCCTGTAAGGCGGCCATAAGAGGCTTCAAGGTCAGTGTTTTTAAAGGATTGCTGAAACGCCCGTTTCTCTAGAGTTACAAGAGCTAGTCATGTACAAGGCAGCGGCATGTAGGTCTTGACGATAGGCATCTGCCGGTGAAAAGCCCGATCAAGTCGAACCGTCCGTTCGTCCGTAGGAGGTAGCAGACGGATGGTACTATGCTATTTTTGATGGCGCGACATTCGGTTGATTGAAGTTGTGGGCTGTGCCCTTGGGAACACGGTGACATGCAACGCACCGTCGGATAGGGCAGGCAGAGACGCATCGGACGGTGAAAACGCCATGAAATTCAATTTTCATTGTATTTTAGACATTAATTAGCGGATTATATTAGTATTCCGCTCTCTTTTCATATGAATCGATTCATTTGTTAGGTGAGCAATTTTTTGCACACTTCATACATTCGACAAAATCAGTGAAATCTGTACAAATTCACATGAAATGCCTTCAAATTTGAAATTTGAAATTTTAAATTTAATATACCCATTCCATTCCGCTTCAAACGTATCTATATTCACCTCCAACACATTTATTTCGCTTTAAATACGCTATTTCCTTCATTTTCCATGTGTGCGACTTTTTGCACAACTGTGCAAATTTTTGCACACTTCATACATTCGACAAAATCAATGAAATCTGTACAAATTTCAAATTTAATATACCCATTCCATTCCGCTTCAAATGTATCTATATTCACCTCCAACACATTTATTTCGCTTTAAATACGCTATTTCCTTCATTTTCCATGTGTGCGACTTTTTGCACAACTGTGCGACTTTTTGCACAACTGTGCAAATTTTTGTACACTGTAATGGCCAAAATATGGCCACGATTGGCCAAAATATGGCCAAAATTCTTCCACTCCAAACTTGGGTCAAGCTCAACAGGGTCTTGCGCGAGATGGCCTTTTCACTTGCCAGTAGTAGCCAGTGGGTCGGGGCACGGAGACAAGCACTTCGTGAGATACGTGAGGGACGGTCCTTGATGTTAGGTTCCACTACTTCCGGTAACGGTCCGCCCCGGATTACGGACTTATACGGACTTTGCCGGACGATTTCCGTCAAACCCATTAAAACCAGACTTTGCAAGTTCCACCTTGGGTCGGACGTGGTCGGACGTAAAATAAATCTTCATCTTACTAAATAAATCAATGACTGTGGTGTCACTAGATTCACAATTGAATTACCTTTCAAATGGTACCAAGTATGTGACAATAGTTTAAGTAGTTTTTGAGATAATTTAAAAATGTCTCATTTTGCTTGGGTCGGACAAAAGACTGATATAGTCGGGTTATTTGGGAATATACTGGTTTCAAGACTTAATTGATGAACGAATTAGGCGATCGATGTGTCAAAATACGCGAAATAAAATTACCTACCTGGTGATGTGTTATTGTTCTTAAAAACTTAATAAGTAAAAATAGTCTATACAGACAAACGATATCAACAACACAATGAAACGGCAATTTGGTATGTCTGTATTTTTATAAGTATACTACATACAAGACTGAGGTCATCATTTCCGGGCGTAAGATACTCGATATAATAAAATTTCAATAATATTGTTATTAAAACTTGCATGGAAATGTCAGCATTAATAATTTTAAATTTAAAATAATGCACCGAAAATGGTAGCAAACGATAGGGGTTCGTTATGATCAATTATTATTAAATCACATAGAGTAAATGTTATGCACATGTACTTATTTGGAAGGTAATAAGACAGTGTATGCAATAGATTATTGGATTTTGAAAAAATTAATAAATAGATATAGGTTTTACACGAACTAAATTGCAATTGCAAATATCGCGGATTTGGTTTGATGACCTGGAATTGGGGGTAGTAGTACGTGCAAAATTCCACCCGTGAAACTACACATACAAATTAGAATAACAGGCGGAGTAGGGTCGTGAATTTTACTCACATTACTGATCCAAATCTTATATTATATACGTTACTATGTAGCCAGATAACTACTCTATTGACCACGGAAATCAGACAAAATTTATACAAAGAGATGTTGTAATATAATAATAATAATATATATCAATTGACTATATCGTCCGAAAATTGTATAGTATGACGTTAGTTTCAATGTAGCTATCTTAATAATTAATCGTCATTTCCTAGTGTGTATGATACCATTACGTAGAGCGTTTCCATTTGTATATTTATGGCGAGTAGTATTGTATTAACTTAAAGAATTATTAGAAATAGGACAGCGGGCATACCACCAGTTATCAGTAACACTCAATGAAGGGTTTGCTACGAGGAACTGTGGACGGACTAACGGCACAAGTTCCGCAGGAGAAACCGGCCGTGGTTGGAGTATGTGGAATATAGAGGCCTAGTAGTGGCAAAATTCCACCTTAAAACATTCGGCTGGTAGGATGGGTTTGGTATAACCTTAAATGTTAACGTAATACCGATTACAATTAAGTATTATATACGTTATATCCTAGCCCGAGAAGTATTCGTTAGACTAGGGCAAACGGACACAAAATATACCGTTATATATGGTATAAAAAAATGTATTGAAAGGTATAGATCCAGATGAAATTTTCGGCTGGTCGGTATTTAAATTTTATTTTCTATACAAATTAGTAGTCATTACCTAGTAAGTAATAAGCCGTTGGGTACGGATTTTTTTAGCGGTATATAGCTGGATAATACTTTGAAAATAACTAATAGAATTATTAGAAATAGGACATCGGGCAAACCACCATTTATCAGTAACAGTCAGAGAAGGGTTTGCTACGAGGAATTGCGGACGGACTAACGGCACAAGTTCCGCAGGAGAAACCGGCCGTGGTTGGAAAATGGGGAATATGTATGTATGTTTGTATGTATGTATGTATGTATGTATGTATGTATGTATGTATGTATGTATGTATGTATGTATGTATGTATGTATGTATGTATGTATGTATGTATGTATGTATGTATGTATGTATGTATGTATGTATGTATGTATGTATGTATTTAGGTATGTATGTATGTAGGTATGTATGTATGTATGTTATATTGTATGTGTGCTTGTATACGCTATATTGTATGTATGTGTTATATTATTTTTCGGGGTTGCGACGTCGTTAGCCAGCAACGCTAACATAAATATGGATATTTATGTGAACGTTGCTGTTTCCAAAACTGACGAACGTGGACGTCTCGTCGCTCCAGTTTGTTTGGGACCTTTCGTCCCTTACAAAAGCTCCCGTTTATTATGGAGTGATCAAACGGATTTTCATGGATTTAGCACGTGCTTTTTCACGATGATAGAATACAATTTATATAGCCACTTAATACCATATTGGTTTAAGTGAGTTTAATCTCTGGCAAAATATGAAGTCCTGAAAGTCTGGCATGGGCAATAAACGATTCGCTCCTGATCTTTAAATCGAGCAGCCAATAGATTGTTTATATTTTGTCTCTGTATGCGATATATGTTACTACTCAAACCCCTCGTTTTTTCTCGGTGTAGAATACCAACAACCATCACTTTCTTGATAACTTTTTGTATCAATTCCCTGCAAATAATCTCAATCATATTGGCAACCTCGATATAATTATCGTCGCGTAAATCATTTCCTCCTATCTGCAGTATCAGATGCCTGATAGTCGGTCTAATTTGATAACTAGAAGCTATAGGTGACAACACAATATATACTTTTATTTTGATCGTATACAATTAATGTCCTGCCACAAATTATATTTTCAACCCTGTCATAATATTGTATTAATAGGTGCAGAACTGGCAGTTGTTGTATATCATTCATGATGCGCAGAGAAAATGCTTTGAAAGACCCGTTTTCAATGATGAAACAATTGTACAGCTTTAATAAATGGAAGTCTCTACACTTTTGATGAATATAATGAAGAAATCACTTTAGCTCTTTATGTATTAACGTTACGGTATATGGGAAATGAAATAGTGGTTTGGCTCTTGAAACGCATCAAGATATCTCCGAACATATATATATTGGAGAACACGTTTCTTTCCTTTCACCACATAATTTCTTATTGTGACCTAAAATTGTGTTACATATATTTTGTACTAAATATAATAATTTTAAACGAACCCTCAGAGATAAACCAATAAAAGTAAATATAATGGTTATTGATATAGTGAATTTGAAGAGAAATTACTAATAATGAAAGAACGCGCTTAGCGAATCAAATACGAACATGGCGCAGTACAGAATGTTTACATTTTGACTGATAAATACGCCTTTTGATAGGTTCCATTTCTGATTTATGTCTTCATGAAAGTATGATATAAATGTGATATAAAAACCAATAAACTTAACTTCGTTTATTTAATCTAAATAAAACTGACAAATTAACAGGTGCATATTGGAAAAAACAAATACAGTGTGTCATTAATATGATAATTACACTTTCATCACTTCTATCATCTCGTATATGTGAACTGTGTGCTGCCGGTTAATCGACAAATTAAATTGCAGACTAGCCAGAAATGAAAAAGTGCACTTATCACAGTTTGTATTCTGTTTATGCTTTTTTTCGTTTCGTCCAAAATACCAATTTCAAGCGAGACTAGTTATGGAACACATTTAGAGAAAGAAAACCGTATACAAATATATAAAAGGTTTGTAATGATGTGGTTCTGATAGTATACAAGTTGACGAGTTGGAGAGAGGAGAGTACAATGCTTTATAACAATACTCCTTGTCTTCACATAAACGTATAATTCAATAACCGATAAAAGTGTCAGATTATAATAGCATTCCTGTTCTTCACATAAATTATATTTCAATAGTCGATATCAGTGTCACTTTATAATAAAAATCCTAGTCTTCACATAAACGTATAATTCAATAGCTCATACAAGTGTCACTTTATAACATTAATCCTGGACATCGTGTAAACGTATAATTCAATATCCAATATCAGTGTCATTTTATAATACTAGTCCTTGTCTTCACATAAATGTATAATTCAATAGCCGATATCAGTGTCAGCTTATAATAGCAATCCTGTTCTTCACATACATGTATAATTCAGTAGTCGATACCAGTGTCACTTTATAAACATAATCCTGGTCTTCACATAAACGTATTATTCAATAGCCGATACTTTTATCTTAAGATTAATGAAAATTGGCTAACGAAGTATTGAAATTTCACCTGAATAATAATGTACATTTAAATAATAAAAGAGGCATTGGAATTGAACTGAAACTTGTGTTGCTCGTTGTAAAATTGTGTATTACATTCGTGGAACAGTTTGTGATAATTATACAGACCAAACAATCACAAAGCAAATATAGAAGATGGATTACCGTATAGTTGGTACTAAAGGGGAAATATTTTACTTACTATTTCTCTCTTATATCTGTTGAACTGAAATAATAAAATAAATGTAATAGAAATGGGAATATTGTGTAAGAAGAGCTTGTGTCTGATATTGCAAAATATTATTTTCAAATTTCTATATTTTAAGTAAAGAATCAAATAACTGAAATCAGAATGAGTTCGATGTATATTGCGTCATCTAGCTGTTGATTGGCTCTTGACACGTAACGTCGCATATAATAGAGAATGCGTTTGAATTGACAAACCACTTGTTTTATCCACAAACATTGAATTAGCTATTGCATATACCCCGATAAACTGTAAAATTACCTACCTGGTGATGTGTTATTGTTCTTAAAAACTTAATAAGTAAAAAAGTCTATACAGACAAACGATATCAACAACACAATGAAACGGCAATTTGGTATGTCTGTATTTTTATAAGTATACTACATACAAGACTGAGGTCATCATTTCCGGGCGTAAGATACTCGATATAATAAGATTTCAATAATATTGTTATTAAAACTTGCATGGAAATGTCAGCATTAATAATTTTAAATTTAAAATAATTGCACCGAAAATGGTAGCAAACGATAGGGGTTCATTATGATCAATTATTATTAAATCACATAGAGTAAATGTTATGCACATGTACTTATTTGGAATGTAATAAGACAGTGTATGCAACAGATTATTGGATTTTGAAAAAAATAATAAATAGATATAGGTTTTACACGAACTAAATTGCAATTGCAAATATCGCGGATTTGGTTTGATGACCTGGAATTGGGGGTAGTAGTACGTGCAAAATTCCACCCGTGAAACTACACATACAAATTAGAATAACAGGCGGAGTAGGGTCGTGAATTTTACTCACATTACTGATCCAAATCTTATATTATATACGTTACTATGTAGCCAGATAACTACTCTATTGACCACGGAAATCAGACAAAATTTATACAAAGAGATGTTGTAATAATAATAATAATATATATCAATTGACTATATCGTCCGAAAATTGTATAGTATGACGTTAGTTTCAATGTAGCTATCTTAATAATTAATCGTCATTTCCTAGTGTGTATGATACCATTACGTAGAGCGTTTCCATTTGTATATTTATGGCGAGTAGTATTGTAATAACTTAAAGAATTATTAGAAATAGGACAGCGGGCATACCACCAGTTATCAGTAACACTCAATGAAGGGTTTGCTACGAGGAACTGTGGACGGACTAGCGGCACAAGTTCCGCAGGAGAAACCGGCCGTAGTTGGAGTATGTGGAATATAGAGGCCTAGTAGTGGCAAAATTCCACCTTAAAACATTCGGCTGGTAGGATGGGTTTGGTATAACCTTAAATGTTAACGTAATACCGATTACAATTAAGTATTGTATACGTTATATCCTAGCCCGAGAAGTATTCGTTAGACTAGGGCAAACGGACACAAAATATACCGTTATATATGGTATAAAAAAATGTATTGAAAGGTATAGATCCAGATGAAATTTTCGGCTGGTCGGTATTTAAATTTTATTTTCTATACAAATTAGTAGTCATTACCTAGTATGTAATAAGCCGTTGGGTACGGATTTTTTAGCGGTATATAGCTGGATAATACTTTGAAAATAACTAATAGAATTATTAGAAATAGGACAGCGGGCAAACCACCATTTATCAGTAACACTCAGTGAAGGGTTTGCTACGAAGAATTGCGGACGGACTAACGGCACAAGTTCCGCAGGAGAAACCGGCCGTGGTTGGAAAATGGGGAATATGTATGTATGTTTGTATGTATGTATGTATGTATGTATGTATGTATGTATGTATGTATGTATGTATGTATGTATGTATGTATGTATGTATGTATGTATGTATGTATGTATGTATGTATGTATGTATGTATGTATGTATGTATGCATGCATGCATGCATGCATGCATGTATGTATGTATGTATGTATGTATGTATGTATGTATGTATGTATGTATTGTATGTGTGCTTGTATGTATGTATGTATGTATGTATGTATGTATGTATGTATGTATGTATGTATGTATGTATCTATGTATGTATGTATGTATGTATGTATGTATGTATGTATGTATGTATGTATGTATGTATGTATGTATGTATGTATGTATGTTATATTGTATGTGTGCTTGTATACGCTATATTGTATGTATGTGTTTTATTATTTTTCGGGGTTGCGACGTCGTTAGCCAGCAACGCTAACATAAATATGGATATTTATGTGAACGTTGCCGTTTCCAAAACTGTCGAACGTGGACGTCTCGTCGCTGCAGTTTGTTTGGGACCTTTCGTCCCTTACAAAAGCTCCAGTTTATTATGGAGTGATCAAACGGATTTTCATGGATTAGCACGTGCTTTTTCACGATGATAGAATACAATTATATAGCCACTTAATACCATATTGGTTTAAGTGAGAGCAAGAATAGATATATTGAAGCATTCACAAGCAATAAGGTATTGCAGCAAAGGACGTCCCATTTGTCTGGCATTCGCTACCACCACAACATCAGCAGCAGCAGCAGACAGCATTCTCTCTCTCTGTCCTTGCCGCCGCCGCCGCAGAGAGCAAGCACATATATTAAAGCATTCACAAGCTATAAGGTATTGCAGCAAAGCGAAACCACAGCCAAGGAACGGGCTTGACACAAACGGCGGGGAAAGAAGACCCTGTTCAGAACAGCTTGACTCTAGTCTGACTTTGAATTGGCCGACCAAACAAAGCTCTCTCTCTCTCTCTCTCTCTCTCTCTCTCTCTCTCTCTCTCTCTCTCTCTCTCTCTCTCTCTCTCTCTCTCTCTCTCTCTCTCTCTCTCTCTCTCTCTCTCTCTCTCTCTCTCCTTGCTGCCGCCGTCGCAGAGAGCAAGAATAGATATATTGAAGCATTCACAAGCAATAAGGTATCACAAGCAATAAGGTATTGCAGCAAAGGACGTCCCATTTGTCTGGCATTCGCTACCACCACAACCATCAGCAGCAGCAGCAGACAGCATTCTCTCTCTCTGTCCTTGCCGCCGCCGCCGCAGAGAGTAAGCACATATATTGAAGCATTCACAAGCTATAAGGTATTGCAGCAAAGCGAAACCACAGCTAATCGAACGGGCTTGACACAAACGGCGGGGAAAGAAGACCCTGTTCAGAACAGCTTAACTCTAGTCTGACTTTGATTTGGCCGACCAAACAAAGCTGTTTCTCTCTCTCTCTCTCTCTCTCTCTCTGTGTCTCTCTCTCTCTCTCTCTCTCTCTCTCTCTCTCTCTCTCTCTCTCTCTCTCTCTCTCTCCTTGCCGCCGCCACCGCCGCAGAGAGCAAGAATATATATATTGAAGCATTCACAAGCTATAAGGTATTGCAGCAAACTACGTCCCATTTGTCTGGTATTCGCTACCACCACAACCATCATCATCAGCAGCAGCAGACAGTATTCTCTCTCTCTCTCTCCTTGCCGCCGCCTCCGCAGAGAGTAAGCACATATATTGAAGCATTCACAAGCTATAAGGTATTACAGCAAAGCGAAACCACAGCCAAGGGAACGGGCTAGACACAAACGGCGGGGAAAGAAGACTATTTTCAGAGCAGCTTGACGCCAGTCTGACTTTGAATTGGCCGACCAAACAAAGCTGTCTCTCTCTCTCTCTCTCTCTCTCTCTCTCTCTCTCTCTCTCTCTCTCTCTCTCTCTCTCTCTCTCTCTCTCTCTCCTTGCCACCGCCTCCGCCGCAGAGAGCAAGAATAGATATATTGAAGTATTCACAAGCTATAAGGTATTGCAGCAAAGGACGTCCAATTTGTCTTGCATTCGCTACCACCACAACCATCAGCAGCAGCAGCAGCAGACAGCATTCTCTCTCTCTCCCTCCTTGCCGCCGCCGCAGAGAGCAAGCACATATAAACATATAATGAAGCATTCACAAGCTATAAGGTATTGCAGCAAGGCGAAACCACAGCCAAGGTAATGGTCTTGACACAATCGGCGAGGAAAGAAGACTTGTTCAGAACAGTTTGACTCTAGTATGACTTTGAACTGGCCGACCAAACAAAGCTGGCTCTCTCTCTCTCTCTCTCTCTCTCTCTCCTTGCCGCCGCCGCCGCCGCAGAGAGCATGAATAGATAAATTGAAGCATTCACAAGCTATAAGGTATTGCAGGAAAGGACGTCCCATTTGTCTGGCATTCGATACCACCACAACCATTAGCAGCAGCAACAGCAGACAGCATTATTTCTCTCTCTCCTTGCCGCCGCCGCCGCAGAGAGCAAGCACATATATTGAAGCATACATACATACATACATACATACATACATACATACATACATACATACATACATACATACATACATACATACATACATACATACATACATACATACATACATACGTTTGGATATATACCTTTCAATACATTTTTTATACCATATATAACGGTATATCTTGTGTCCGTTTGCCATAGTCTAACGACATCTTGTCGGGCTACTATATAACGTATATAATACTTAATTGTAATCGGTATTACGTTAACATTTAAGGTTATACCAAACCCATCCTACCAGCCGAAGGTTTTAAGGTGGAATTCTGCCACTACTAGGCACCTATATTCCCCATACTAAAACCTCGGCCGGTTTCTCTTGCGGAACTTGTGCCGTTAGTAGGTCCGCAATTCCTCGTAGCAAAACCTTCACTGAGTGTTACTGATAACTGGTAGTATGCCCGCTGTCCTATTTCTAATAATTATTTGAGTTATTTTCAAAGTATTATCCAGCTATATACCGCTAAAAATTCCCTACCCAACGGCCTATTACATATTAGGAAATGACTACTATTTTTATAGAAATTAAAATTTAGATACCGACCAGCCGAAAATTTCATCTGGATCTATATCTTTCCATACATTTTTTATACCATATATAACGGTATATTTTGTGTCCGTTTGCCCTAGTCTAACGACTAATTCTCGGGATACGATATAACGTATATAATACTTAATTGTAATCGGTATTACGTTGACATTTAAGGTTATACCAAACCCATCCTACCAGCCGAAGGTTTTAAGGTGGAATTCTGGCACTAGTAGGCCTCTATATTCCCCATACTCCAACCACGGCCGGTTTCTCCAGCGGAACTTGTGCCGTTAGTAGGTCCGCAATTCCTCGTAGCAAAACCTTCACTGAGTGTTACTGATAACTGGTGGTATGCCCGCTGTCCTATTTCTAATAATTCTATGAGTTATTTTCAAAGAATTATTAAGCTATATACCGCTAAAAATTCCCTACCCATCTGCTTATTACATGCTAGGAAATGACTACTAATTTTTATAGAAAATAAAATTTAAATACCGACCAGCCGAAAATTTCATCTGGATATATACCTTTCAATACATTTTGTATACCATATATAACGGTATATTTTATGTCCGTTTGCCCTAGTCTAACGACTACTTCTCGGGCTACGATATAACGTATATTATACTTAATTGTAATCGGTATTACGTTAACATTTAAGGTTATACCAAACCCATCCTACCAGCCGAGACATACATACATACATACATACATACATACATACATACATACATACATACATACATACATACATACATACATACATACATACATACATACATACATACATACATACATACATACATACATACATACATACATACATACATACATACATTCTTTTACGTCTTTAGGGTTTTTGTAGCTTTTAAAGTACAGTTAGACCAAGGAAAGTAAGCTATATTATATACATGTACAAAAGGATAGTGAGCAGTGTTAGTATAGCCAGGTAAACACCACCACCAGTTAGATCTGGTGGAATAGGACGATGGATCTTTATGACATTAACTAACGGATTAGTGTGTCGTGTTAGTACAACAATATCGTCCAGGTAGAAGCCAGCCTAATTAGACAGGAAATTTGCAATAAACATCCGTGAGTTGTACTTAGGGAGACTGAATATAACATTTAAACTATTTTATTTAAAGTATTTATTTAAAGTTATAATTAAAAATTAATTACGCCAATTTTTTTATCCATATCGAAAACATAGGAACAAATATCTTATTTTTAAAAATCGGTTGAAGTTGACGAATTATAGGAATTCTTGATTTTGTCGTTTTCTGTAAGACCACTAAGTGATATCGGATTCAAAAATATAGATTTTTGTTAATATGCCTTTTTAATCATTTCTATTGTCACAGATGGATTTACAATGTTGAGAAACCTATAGATTGATATCCAATTTGTGAAAATAGATGTTGGTATGCGATTTTTATAAATTAGTTACACATAGATGAAACATGTTAGGGTTACGGTTATCGGACTGACAAAACAATATTTAATAAATAGGGTAGATACAAGTATTATATACTGTTGCATACTTTAAATCTATAGTAATATCATCGATATATGTCATACATTATGTACAAGGAAACGAAAGAGGCAGATAGGTATGGTTCTGTACGTAGTTGTATATGAGACCATTATAGCGATATGGGATAAAAAAAAATCCATTTTTGTTATTATGCATTTTTACTCATTTCTGTTGTCACAGATGGATTTAGAATGTTGAGAAACCTATAGATTGATATCTAATTTGTGAAAATCGATGGTTGTATGCGATTTCTATAACTTAGTTACACATATATAGAACCTGTTCTTATACAAATCATTAGGTGATAAGATTTGCAAATCTATATTTCCTAAATAAAGTATATACATAAAAAACAAACATACATACATACATACATACATACATACATACATACATACATACATACATACATACATACATACATACATACATACATACATACATACATACATACATACATACATACATACATACATACATACATACATACGCAATTATAGTTATACGTGAGGATTAGCTAAATAGTTGAACGATGGGGTATGGCCATTTTCTTCCTGTGGGGCATTATTGTAAAACAAACACGCTGTAACTGTTTATTGCTACCCGGCGGCCAAACTTCCGCTTGTAATTACTAGAATATGTATATATACTTGTAATTATTTCAAAAATATCTAATTCGTATTTTCCAAGGAAACATACAGTGACAGGATTCCTTTCTGGGTTACAGTTTGGGTTCACCATTCGTAAAAAAGGATTGTTATACAAGTGTTTTAGACTTTATAATTCATAGAAGATAGACAGTGCAGTGATCCAGTCAACTTGTGTTTCAACAAAACGGATAATTCGTATCACTTCTATTGAACAGCAGATCGGTATGTCTCAATTATGTATTTAATGTAAATTAATTAATTATTTTTATAAGTTTATTTTAAATTTTGCTACACATTTGTTTCTTAAATCGAAATTATTTGTTTCTTAAATCAAAATTATTTCCATTTTGATTCCTATTTGTTTCTTATGTGCATTTCTTTATTGATATATCTTCTAGTTATTAATTCCATTAATTATGTCATATATTGAAAACATTCAAGCATGTTTCTAGAAGACAGATAATCCGCTTATACGATCGGTAAGTCCCAATTATATATTATAAGTTTGTTTTACAACACATTGGTTTCTTATCTGCATTTATTTCTTGATATAGGATCTAGTTATTAATTACATTAAGCCATCGGGTATTGCCTTTTTACGGGTATAGAGCTGGAAAATATTCTTAAATTAACTTATAGAATTATTGGAATTAGGACAGCGGGCATACCACCCGTAACAACGATAAGGGTTTTAGTATGGGGAATGCCGGGCCTAGTACAGGCGGATGTTCTAAATTAAAATTTGAGGCTGGTACGACACGTTTGGTATAACGATGAATGTTAACGTAATACTGATTAGAATGAAGTATTATATACGTTATATTGTAGTCCGAGAAGTAGTCGATTGACTAAGACAGAATTGAAAGAAAATATACAAAATATTTATGTAGAAATAGTTTATTGAAAGGTATATATCGAGATGTCATTTTCCGCTTGAGTCAAAATTATATATTGTATAAGTTTATTTTACAACTTTGCTACACATTTGTTTTCTTAGGTGCATTTATTTGCTGATATAGGATCTAGTTATTAATTCGATTATTTATGTCATATATTGAAAACATTCAGGCATGTTTCTAGAAAACAGGTAATCCGCTTATACGATCGGCAAGTCACAATTATATATTGTATAAGTTTGTTGTACAATTTTGATACACATTTGTTCTTTAGGTGCATTACTTTATTTATGTGTTGTTATTCCTATGGTGTTTCCCATCAACCTGTACCATGTATATATCTATATATATCATATATATTACTTAAAAATCCATTGAGTTATATAAATACGATATTAGCATACGTTTCAAATTTAGTAGTCATCATTGTAGATACTAAGGAAGAAATGGAAGCTAACAAGTCGGCCGACATTCGATTTAGACGAAATGCAGACAATTCTTGGACATCCTTTCAAGAGGTACGTACTTTTCATGCATTCATTGTATTGCTTTTGTAGCTAAATTTACATCACTAATACATACCATTACTTAGGTATGATATTACATTTCCATCAGATACAATACAATATAGCATACATACATACAATATAGCATACATACAATATAGCATACAGACATACATACATCTTACCTAATCTTATAGTAAGTTTTATATAGTTCACGTTTATTAAATAGTCATATATCACAATTGCGATCCAAATACATCTCCATTTTCTGATCCGATACAAGAAAAAAAACATACATACATACATACATACATACATACATACATACATACATACATACATACATACATACATACATACATGCATGCATGCATGCATGCATGCATACATACATACATACATACATACATACATACATACATACATACATACATACATACATACAGTTAGAGTTAACTGTCAGTCGTTGCGTTAAACTGCATGCGGTGGTGTTTACAGGGTTCGCCATGGAAGCGTCCGAAGAGGACATATGCAGAAGTGGTGGCAGCTTCTGCAGCTTCTCTCTCGTCTCGTCGCGGCCAGCCGGACAGACAAACGACGACAGTCGTATTCTTCATGTATAACACCATTATTTGCTCAGTAATGTAATCATTGACATATTATTTTCTATTGTAGGTTCCAATCTCAAGCAGCCCGCCGAGCCACGCAGCAACCTCGACCACGACGACGATGTCGCGCTCCGACAGTTTGCCGGATTTAGCTGCCACCAGTGCCACACCGCCGGCTAACGTGACCACAACGTATGCTAGCGTGGCCGCTAGCCCAGCTAGAGACACGCTTCCTCCTCTCCCGCTTTCCCCATCTCAGAGAGATGTGCCCTTGTTCCCCCTCCCTCAACCCGGTCCATCTAATACAATAAACATTATTCCCCCCACCTTCGTTACGACTGAGAACCTTTCCTCGTATGTGGCAGTGACGCACGCAGTTCCTTCCCAATCGTCTTTTCAAAAAGAGGCAGTTGCTAGCGCTGAGTCACTGCCCCCAACGACGACTAGCATACCTAAAGAAGTTGCCCCAAAGAAAGTTGTTAATAAAAAACCCAAACCCATTTCACAGTTCAATCAGCATATCGACTCCGGCTCCGCACCAAGCACTCAATCGGGAGTGTGCCCCATTTGCTACAAGCGCGTTGAACGTTTACAACGCCACCTTCAGCGAAAGAAGACTATTTTCAGAGCAGCTTGACGCCAGTCTGACTTTGAATTGGCCGACCAAACAAAGCTGTCTCTCTCTCTCTCTCTCTCTCTCTCTCTCTCTCTCTCTCTCTCTCTCTCTCTCTCTCTCTCTCTCTCCTTGCCACCGCCTCCGCCGCAGAGAGCAAGAATAGATATATTGAAGTATTCACAAGCTATAAGGTATTGCAGCAAAGGACGTCCAATTTGTCTTGCATTCGCTACCACCACAACCATCAGCAGCAGCAGCAGCAGACAGCATTCTCTCTCTCTCCCTCCTTGCCGCCGCCGCAGAGAGCAAGCACATATAATGAAGCATTCACAAGCTATAAGGTATTGCAGCAAGGCGAAACCACAGCCAAGGTAATGGTCTTGACACAATCGGCGAGGAAAGAAGACTTGTTCAGAACAGTTTGACTCTAGTATGACTTTGAACTGGCCGACCAAACAAAGCTGGCTCTCTCTCTCTCTCTCTCTCTCTCTCTCTCTCTCTCTCTCTCTCTCTCTCTCTCTCTCCTTGCCGCCGCCGCCGCCGCAGAGAGCATGAATAGATAAATTGAAGCATTCACAAGCTATAAGGTATTGCAGGAAAGGACGTCCCATTTGTCTGGCATTCGATACCACCACAACCATTAGCAGCAGCAACAGCAGACAGCATTATTTCTCTCTCTCCTTGCCGCCGCCGCCGCAGAGAGCAAGCACATATATTGAAGCATACATACATACATACATACATACATACATACATACATACATACATACATACATACATACATACATACATACATACATACATACATACATACATACATACATACATACATACATACATACATACGTTTGGATATATACCTTTCAATACATTTTTTATACCATATATAACGGTATATCTTGTGTCCGTTTGCCATAGTCTAACGACATCTTGTCGGGCTACTATATAACGTATATAATACTTAATTGTAATCGGTATTACGTTAACATTTAAGGTTATACCAAACCCATCCTACCAGCCGAAGGTTTTAAGGTGGAATTCTGCCACTACTAGGCACCTATATTCCCCATACTAAAACCTCGGCCGGTTTCTCTTGCGGAACTTGTGCCGTTAGTAGGTCCGCAATTCCTCGTAGCAAAACCTTCACTGAGTGTTACTGATAACTGGTAGTATGCCCGCTGTCCTATTTCTAATAATTATTTGAGTTATTTTCAAAGTATTATCCAGCTATATACCGCTAAAAATTCCCTACCCAACGGCCTATTACATATTAGGAAATGACTACTATTTTTATAGAAATTAAAATTTAGATACCGACCAGCCGAAAATTTCATCTGGATCTATATCTTTCCATACATTTTTTATACCATATATAACGGTATATTTTGTGTCCGTTTGCCCTAGTCTAACGACTAATTCTCGGGATACGATATAACGTATATAATACTTAATTGTAATCGGTATTACGTTGACATTTAAGGTTATACCAAACCCATCCTACCAGCCGAAGGTTTTAAGGTGGAATTCTGGCACTAGTAGGCCTCTATATTCCCCATACTCCAACCACGGCCGGTTTCTCCAGCGGAACTTGTGCCGTTAGTAGGTCCGCAATTCCTCGTAGCAAAACCTTCACTGAGTGTTACTGATAACTGGTGGTATGCCCGCTGTCCTATTTCTAATAATTCTATGAGTTATTTTCAAAGAATTATTAAGCTATATACCGCTAAAAATTCCCTACCCATCTGCTTATTACATGCTAGGAAATGAATACTAATTTTTATAGAAAATAAAATTTAAATACCGACCAGCCGAAAATTTCATCTGGATATATACCTTTCAATACATTTTGTATACCATATATAACGGTATATTTTATGTCCGTTTGCCCTAGTCTAACGACTACTTCTCGGGCTACGATATAACGTATATTATACTTAATTGTAATCGGTATTACGTTAACATTTAAGGTTATACCAAACCCATCCTACCAGCCGAGACATACATACATACATACATACATACATACATACATACATACATACATACATACATACATACATACATACATACATACATACATACATACATACATACATACATACATACATACATACATACATACATACATACATACATACATACATACATACATACATACATACATACATACATTCTTTTACGTCTTTAGGGTTTTTGTAGCTTTTAAAGTACAGTTAGACCAAGGAAAGTAAGCTATATTATATACATGTACAAAAGGATAGTGAGCAGTGTTAGTATAGCCAGGTAAACACCACCACCAGTTAGATCTGGTGGAATAGGACGATGGATCTTTATGACATTAACTAACGGATTAGTGTGTCGTGTTAGTACAACAATATCGTCCAGGTAGAAGCCAGCCTAATTAGACAGGAAATTTGCAATAAACATCCGTGAGTTGTACTTAGGGAGACTGAATATAACATTTAAACTATTTTATTTAAAGTATTTATTTAAAGTTATAATTAAAAATTAATTACGCCAATGTTTTTATCCATATCGAAAACATAGGAACAAATATCTTATTTTTAAAAATCGGTTGAAGTTGACGAATTATAGGAATTCTTGATTTTGTCGTTTTCTGTAAGACCACTAAGTGATATCGGATTCAAAAATATAGATTTTTGTTAATATGCCTTTTTAATCATTTCTATTGTCACAGATGGATTTACAATGTTGAGAAACCTATAGATTGATATCCAATTTGTGAAAATAGATGTTGGTATGCGATTTTTATAAATTAGTTACACATAGATGAAACATGTTAGGGTTACGGTTATCGGACTGACAAAACAATATTTAATAAATAGGGTAGATACAAGTATTATATACTGTTGCATACTTTAAATCTATAGTAATATCATCGATATATGTCATACATTATGTACAAGGAAACGAAAGAGGCAGATAGGTATGGTTCTGTACGTAGTTGTATATGAGACCATTATAGCGATATGGGATAAAAAAAAATCCATTTTTGTTATTATGCATTTTTACTCATTTCTGTTGTCACAGATGGATTTAGAATGTTGAGAAACCTATAGATTGATATCTAATTTGTGAAAATCGATGGTTGTATGCGATTTCTATAACTTAGTTACACATATATAGAACCTGTTCTTATACAAATCATTAGGTGATAAGATTTGCAAATCTATATTTCCTAAATAAAGTATATACATAAAAAACAAACATACATACATACATACATACATACATACATACATACATACATACATACATACATACATACATACATACATACATACATACATACATACATACATACATACATACATACATACATACATACATACATACATACATACATACATACATACATACGCAATTATAGTTATACGTGAGGATTAGCTAAATAGTTGAACGATGGGGTATGGCCATTTTCTTCCTGTGGGGCATTATTGTAAAACAAACACGCTGTAACTGTTTATTGCTACCCGGCGGCCAAACTTCCGCTTGTAATTACTAGAATATGTATATATACTTGTAATTATTTCAAAAATATCTAATTCGTATTTTCCAAGGAAACATACAGTGACAGGATTCCTTTCTGGGTTACAGTTTGGGTTCACCATTCGTAAAAAAGGATTGTTATACAAGTGTTTTAGACTTTATAATTCATAGAAGATAGACAGTGCAGTGATCCAGTCAACTTGTGTTTCAACAAAACGGATAATTCGTATCACTTCTATTGAACAGCAGATCGGTATGTCTCAATTATGTATTTAATGTAAATTAATTAATTATTTTTATAAGTTTATTTTAAATTTTGCTACACATTTGTTTCTTAAATCGAAATTATTTGTTTCTTAAATCAAAATTATTTCCATTTTGATTCCTATTTGTTTCTTATGTGCATTTCTTTATTGATATATCTTCTAGTTATTAATTCCATTAATTATGTCATATATTGAAAACATTCAAGCATGTTTCTAGAAGACAGATAATCCGCTTATACGATCGGTAAGTCCCAATTATATATTATAAGTTTGTTTTACAACACATTGGTTTCTTATCTGCATTTATTTCTTGATATAGGATCTAGTTATTAATTACATTAAGCCATCGGGTATTGCCTTTTTACGGGTATAGAGCTGGAAAATATTCTTAAATTAACTTATAGAATTATTGGAATTAGGACAGCGGGCATACCACCCGTAACAACGATAAGGGTTTTAGTATGGGGAATGCCGGGCCTAGTACAGGCGGATGTTCTAAATTAAAATTTGAGGCTGGTACGACACGTTTGGCATAACGATGAATGTTAACGTAATACTGATTAGAATGAAGTATTATATACGTTATATTGTAGTCCGAGAAGTAGTCGATTGACTAAGACAGAATTGAAAGAAAATATACAAAATATTTATGTAGAAATAGTTTATTGAAAGGTATATATCGAGATGTCATTTTCCGCTTGAGTCAAAATTATATATTGTATAAGTTTATTTTACAACTTTGCTACACATTTGTTTTCTTAGGTGCATTTATTTGCTGATATAGGATCTAGTTATTAATTCGATTATTTATGTCATATATTGAAAACATTCAGGCATGTTTCTAGAAAACAGGTAATCCGCTTATACGATCGGCAAGTCACAATTATATATTGTATAAGTTTGTTGTACAATTTTGATACACATTTGTTCTTTAGGTGCATTACTTTATTTATGTGTTGTTATTCCTATGGTGTTTCCCATCAACCTGTACCATGTATATATCTATATATATCATATATATTACTTAAAAATCCATTGAGTTATATAAATACGATATTAGCATACGTTTCAAATTTAGTAGTCATCATTGTAGATACTAAGGAAGAAATGGAAGCTAACAAGTCGGCCGACATTCGATTTAGACGAAATGCAGACAATTCTTGGACATCCTTTCAAGAGGTACGTACTTTTCATGCATTCATTGTATTGCTTTTGTAGCTAAATTTACATCACTAATACATACCATTACTTAGGTATGATATTACATTTCCATCAGATACAATACAATATAGCATACATACATACAATATAGCATACATACAATATAGCATACAGACATACATACATCTTACCTAATCTTATAGTAAGTTTTATATAGTTCACGTTTATTAAATAGTCATATATCACAATTGCGATCCAAATACATCTCCATTTTCTGATCCGATACAAGAAAAAAAAACATACATACATACATACATACATACATACATACATACATACATACATACATACATACATACATACATACATACATACATACATGCATGCATGCATGCATGCATGCATACATACATACATACATACATACATACATACATACATACATACATACATACATACATACATACAGTTAGAGTTAACTGTCAGTCGTTGCGTTAAACTGCATGCGGTGGTGTTTACAGGGTTCGCCATGGAAGCGTCCGAAGAGGACATATGCAGAAGTGGTGGCAGCTTCTGCAGCTTCTCTCTCGTCTCGTCGCGGCCAGCCGGACAGACAAACGACGACAGTCGTATTCTTCATGTATAACACCATTATTTGCTCAGTAATGTAATCATTGACATATTATTTTCTATTGTAGGTTCCAATCTCAAGCAGCCCGCCGAGCCACGCAGCAACCTCGACCACGACGACGATGTCGCGCTCCGACAGTTTGCCGGATTTAGCTGCCACCAGTGCCACACCGCCGGCTAACGTGACCACAACGTATGCTAGCGTGGCCGCTAGCCCAGCTAGAGACACGCTTCCTCCTCTCCCGCTTTCCCCATCTCAGAGAGATGTGCCCTTGTTCCCCCTCCCTCAACCCGGTCCATCTAATACAATAAACATTATTCCCCCCACCTTCGTTACGACTGAGAACCTTTCCTCGTATGTGGCAGTGACGCACGCAGTTCCTTCCCAATCGTCTTTTCAAAAAGAGGCAGTTGCTAGCGCTGAGTCACTGCCCCCAACGACGACTAGCATACCTAAAGAAGTTGCCCCAAAGAAAGTTGTTAATAAAAAACCCAAACCCATTTCACAGTTCAATCAGCATATCGACTCCGGCTCCGCACCAAGCACTCAATCGGGAGTGTGCCCCATTTGCTACAAGCGCGTTGAACGTTTACAACGCCACCTTCAGCGAACTTGTTTAGCAAAGGGATACACAAAGACCGAGGCTCTACGGTTTCTGGCGCAGGAAGAGGCTCGCCATAGACTCTGGCGCAACAGCATAACCGTACAGTCCAATCTCCTTCTACACGCGGTGTTAGGGCCCGATTATGAACCCTACCTGAGTGTCGATTTTGTATTGCAATATATACAGAGTATTGGGGGTATAGTATGTTTTGATGTCAATAAAAAGCCAAATTTTACACATCTTCCCATGTTAATTTCAAAGAGTCAACCCCATGACTTTTTAACAAGCAATAAAGAACAACCCCCTTCTCATTTACTCTTAGCGCCATCTTCCGAGGGGTTAGGGTTGAAGCCAGCCGCTAACAAAGCACCTCTTCCACGCCAAGTTTCTCCAGTAGCTGGTCCCTCTGGAGTACTACCAGAAAGGCGTCTATCGGAGGCAAGACGCCAGCTATTCGATGATGTAGACGCAGAAGAACCTGTTGCACTACAGATGACCTTTTTAGAAGATAGTGAAGACGCAATGGACCCCGTTGTCAGTGTTGTTACAGCAGCCCCAAGTCAGCGTCGCGATTCATCTTCATCCGAGGATATTCCGCTGGCAAGGATGTTCAAATCCGTGGGTACTCAACTCAAGTTAGAGGACTGTCCAGCTCTCAGTATGTATAAGCAGCACCTAACCGAAAAGTTACAACCCAAACAGAAGTTTTACATCAACAATTTAATCGCCAGTGTTAATAAAATTCTGTTCTTTCTAGATCCCGCTTCCGAAAAGTTGGATCTTCTTGGAGATACAACGCAACTTCGGTTCTTTTTCTCCAAGCTGCCAAAGGAAATGTTGGCCAGCAGTAAGTTAAATTACACCAAATCATTACAACGATTTTTAAATTATTGTGAGGAGACCCCTGAGATTGCATTAAAGCACACCTCACTCATGTCCGATATGACTGGTATCCGCGAAACCCTCTGTTCTCTTCGCACCGAGATAATTGCTACCTCTGCAAAACGTAAGGCTGTAGATAGTTTATCTAGTACCAGAAAAGTCGCTAAGACTAAAGAGAATCCGACATTGCAACCATCTGCCTCTATAGATTTCTATTATGATTTGATTGCGAGCAAGTTTAAACTCTCATGTAATGATAAATTACCAGTACTGTCTCAAATTCGGGAAAGTCTAGCTCAAACTAATATTGGTGTACAATTTGACCTTGCAACCTTAACTAAAATTCGCGACCGCTTTAAGTACCAGCGCATTGTTTTACGAGTTGCTGAGACCATTTCCTCGTTCCCTCGTACCCGTCCTACAGAACAGCAACTGAATGAGTATCTGGAACAGAAAGGCTGGTTACAGAAACGAATTACAACCGATGTTCTGAAACAGTGGAAGCCATGCGATAAAAGAGATGCAACTAACAAACGCCAGGCCACGTTAGAGACTCAATGGATCCAGTGCATCGAACATCAAAAATGGCCCAAGTGTAACGTTCGGCGTGCTAACGACCCATCCATGGGAAAAGGTGTATTCGCGAAGGAGCTCATCCCTAAAGGCGAAGTAGTCTGCGACTACCACGGTGATTTAATAACGCACGCGGAAGGTCTGAGGAGGTATAACGCTTATCCAAAAAGTGTTAACCACTTCATGATGTTTTTCGAACTTGGAGGAACGAAATATTGCATCGACGGCAACAACAACTGCAATTGCCACAACTTCTCTAAGGACCAAACTAAGGGAAGGTTTGTGAATCACTCCAAGGCCAACCCTAACCTTGTCTGTAAGCCTTATTTGTTAGACGGTACACCCCGTGTTTTACTGTACGCAAAGATAGATATTGATTTAGGAACCGAATTAAAATACGAATACGGTGTGGCAAAGGACCGTTTGTCTCGCGAAGATGGCGCTAATGAATTTCTTACTAAGTAAACGATCCAACTGTCTCTTAAATAGGACCAAAATACAAAAACCTAAAAAGTACGTAGGCCATTTAAAACCTTAGGACACACACGTGACGATGGATATTTTTGACGTGTCGCTTAACGGCCCCTGATATTTTCGGCAGAGATATCCACTTCTTGTCACATAGATAGGACCAAAATACAAAAACCTAAAAAGTACGTAGGCCATTTAAAACCTTAGGACACACACGTGACGATGGATATCTTTGATGTGTCGCTTAACGGCCCCTGATATTTTCGGCAGAGATATCCACTTCTTGTCACATAGATAGGACCAAAATACAAAAACATAAAAAGTACGTAGGCCATTTAAAACCTTAGGACACACACGTGACGATGGATATCTTTGACGTGTCGCTTAACGGCCCCGGATATTTTCGGCAGAGATATCCACTTCTTGTCACATAGATAGGACCAACATAAAAAATAAAATTAGGTAGGAGATTCACTGGGGAGACGGCTTCCACGCAGCGTGAATCGGGCAACGTTCAGATAATTCAATTCTGAACGGCAGACAGTCTCCCACTTCTTAAGTATGTTATTCCTATGGTGTTGATATTAATTAAGGTCGTAATTAGTATGTTATACAGGTTACATTACCTAAATCAATATATTGTAACGGAATGTGTAAATGTTCTAAAGAATTATTATTTAATTATATTTATGTCATTTTATTGTAAAGGTTGAATTCGCTACCAACTTCAATGAACTTTTATTATAAAGTTTTTAGATGTGTTTCTATAATGTATTCAATATATTTGTGTTCTTTAATTAAATAAAATTCAGTTCCGAGGAAATAGGTCTTCGCCTTATCATTTGCGATCCTTTTGCCTGAATTCTTTCTTGTCTCTCAATGTCGCGCCTTAAAAACGTGGAGGGTACCCTCCGTTGGCTACCTCGCACGGACGAACGGACCATCCGATTTGCATGGGGCATGCACCGTCCGATGCGTCTCAGCCTGCCCTATCCGACGCTGTGTGCCATGTCACCGTGTTCCCAAGGGCCCAGCCCACAACTTCAATCAACCGAATGTCGCGCCATGAAAAATTGCATACATACATACATACATACATACATACATACATACATACATACATACATACATACATACATACATACATACATACATACATACATACATACATACATACATACAATATAGCATACATACAATATAGCATACATACAATATAGCATACATACATACATACATACATACATACATACATACATACATACATACATACATACATACATACATACATACATACATACATACATACATACATACAATATAGCATACATACAATATAGCATACATACGTACATACATACATACAATCAACTATTTTGTATTTTGCATATTACCATCCGTCTGCTACCTCCTACGGACGAACGGACCATCCGATTTTCATGGGCTTTTCACCGTCCGATGCGTCTCAGCTTGCCCTATCCGACGGTGTCTGGCATGCCACCGTATTACCAAGGGCCCAACCCACAACTTCCAACAACCGAATGTCGCGCCATGAAAACGTGGAGGGTACCCTCCCTCTGCTCCCTCGCACGGACGAACGGACCATCCGATTTGCATGGGGAATGCACCGTCCGATGGGTCTCAGCCTGCCCTATCCGACGCTGTGTGGCTTGTTACCGTGTTCCGAAGGGCCCAGCCCACAACTTCAATCTACCGAATGTCATGCCATGAAAAATTGCATTCCGTCTGCTACCTCCCACATACGAACGGACGGACGGACGGACGGTTCGATTTGAACGGGTGTTTAAACTACAGCTACCTCTCGTCAAGACCTACATGCCGCTGCCTATAGTTTTTGCAGTTTTACACAAATTGGGTCTGTTTTACAGGCAATTCCAGGCACAAACCCATCCTACCAGCCGAAGGTTTTAAGGTGGAAATTCTGCCACTACTAGGCCTCTATATTCCGCAGACTCGAACCACGGCCGGTTTCTCCTGCGGAACTTGTGCCGTTAGTCCGTCCGCAATTCCTGGTAGCAAACCCTTCACTGAGTGTTACTGATAACTGGGGATATGCCCGCTGTCCTATTTCTAATAATTCTAGGAGTTATTGTCAAAGTATTATCCCGCTATATACCGCTAAAAATTCCCTACAAAACGGCTTATTACATACTAGGATATGACTACTAATTTTTATAGAAAATAAAATTTATATACCGACCAGCCGAAAATTTCATCTGGATCTATACCTTTCAATACATTTTTTATACCATATATATCGGTATATTTTGTGTGCGTATGCCCTAGTCAAACGACTACTTCTCGGGCTACGATATAACGTATATAATACTTAATTGAAATTAGTATTACTTTCACATTTAAGGTTATACCAAACCAATCCTACCAGCCGAAGGTTTTAAGGTGGAAATTCTGCCACTACTAGGCCTCTATATTCTGCAGACTCAAACCACGGCCGGTTTCTCCTGCGGAACGTTTGCCGTTAGTCCGTCCGCAATTCCTCGTAGCAAACCCTTCACTGAGTGTTACTGATAACTGGGTGTATGCCCGCTGTCCTATTCTAATAATTCTATTAGTTATTGTCAAAGTAATATCCAGGTATATACCGCTAAAATTCCCTACCCAACGGCTTAGGATATGACTACTAATTTTTATAGAAAATAAAATTGAAATACCGACCAGCCGAAAATTTCATCTGGATCTATACCTTTCAATTCATTTTTTATACCATATATATCGGTATATTTTGTGTCCGTTTGCCCTAGTCTAACGACTACTTCTCGGGCTACGATATAACGTATATAATATATATAATACTTAATTGTAATCAGTATTACGTTAACATTTAGCCCACAACTTCAATCAACCGAATGTCGCGCCTTGAAAAATTGCATAGTACTATCCGTCTGCTACCTCCTACGGACGAACGGACCATCCGATTTTCATGGGCTTTTCGCCGTCCGATGCGTCTCAGCTTGCCCTATCTTACGGTGTCTGGCATGTCACCGTGTTACCAAGGGCCCAGCCCACAACTTCAAACAACCGAATGTCGCGCCTTGAAAACGTGGAGGGAACCCTCCATCGGCTACCTCGCACGGACGAACGGACCATCCGAATTTCATGGGGTAGGCACCAATCGATGCGTCTGAGCATGCCCTATCCAACGCTGTGTAGCATGTTACCGTGTTCCCAACGGTCCAGCCCACAACATCAATCAACGGAATGTCGCGCCATAAAAAATTGCATTCCGTCTGCTACCTCCCACATACGAACGGACAGACGGACGGACGGTTCGATTTGAACGGGTGTTTAAACTACAGCTGCCTCTCGTCAAGACCTACATGCCGCTGCCTCGTACATGCCTATAGCTTTTGCAGTTTTACACAAATTGGGTGGGTTTTCCAGGCATTTCCAGGCACAAACCCATCCTACCAGCCGAAGGTTTTCAGGTGGAAATTCTGCCACTACTAGGCCTCTATATTCCGCAGACTCGAACCACGGCCCGGCCGGTTTCTCCTGCGGAACTTGTGCCGTTAGTCCGTCCGCAATTCCTCGTAGCAAACCCTTCACTGAGTGTTACTGATAACTGGGGGTATGCCCGCTGTCCTATTTCTAATAATTCTTGAAGTTATTACAATACTACTCGCCATAAATATACACGTGGAAACTCTCTACCTAATGGTATCATACACACTAGGAAATGACGATTAAT
>JARLTB010000532.1:0-40853 GCA_030141615.1 Unio pictorum
CATTATTAGATATGGAGACTTAATTTTTTTGTTGAATATGAAAATTTTTGAAGAAGTTTGTTATGAAAATTCTTGTTTTTAAAAACATCCTAAATCATAAAGGTTTAGTTAATGGTCTTAGTGTCTTTATAGTTCTTAGTATATTAAAACAAACATTCTATAAAATATTGATTTCAAATATATACAAACCTTAATTTTTAAAAAATAGAATATTATCTTATTAAAAGACACATATACCAAAGTTATAAAAATGTTAAATTATCTTTCTGTATTACGTAATAGCAGCTTAGTACCAATAAGACATTTGTACTTTTTAGTTAATGTATTCACATGTTTTTTGGTTCAAGAACTAAAAAATCATTTTATCACAACAAATACACAATTATATGCTTTTCGTAGTGTATTGGATATTTTTATAGTACCTGTTTTTTGCTTTATTACTTTTACATATAATCGTAATCTTTTCCGTTCCATTAGTTTTATAGCTATTCAAAAAAATATATTGATGTTTTTTTGCATTGCATTTTATATTTTTGGAACACTTTGTATATATAAGTTCCTTGGTGATGCGGTAAGTTTTAAAATTAATCTTCAAAGTATAAGTTTTAGACTTAATATATTAATAGGTAACAATATATTACAGCCCATTTTTAATCTTATTGAAGAATTCTGTAAAATATGGTATGTTGCTGTCTTTTATAGTTTTGCATCTTGTTTTACACCTTTGTTGTTAAACAGTGGTTTTTGGTTTTGTTTTACATCAAATCATTTAGCAAATTTCAAACCAATTTCTTTTACAGCACTATCTACAATGGTTTTTAGTGGTTTTTTACTATCTAATTTGATTATAAAATTTATTAAATTACTTTTATTTAGTTCTGAATTTGAAAATACTTTGGTATTTAGTATTTTTTCACCATTTGTATATATTTTACGATTGGTTTCGATACATCGATGGAATGTTAATGATTTGGATCAAAATTTATTGCAATCATTAATTTCACAAGCTTTTTTTAAATATTATTTTGATTATGTTGTTTATATCTATGGTATTTTCTAGTTATGTATTTCAAGCACTAGATCGTTATATATCTGTACAAACAATAGATCATAACAACTTTAGGAATGTTGTAAGAGACGTATTTTTACATAAGAATTACTTTTACGTTATTTTAGTAATTCTTAGTGTTGCTTGCATGTTAAATCTTTCTGATTATCTTTTTCAAAAAGATTTAGATATTTGGTTTGCTAAAGATAGATCTTTTGTAATACAAAAGTCAAGTGTTACATTTATTACTTATTTCTTCGCTATATTACTTGCTTTTATACAAATTTTAATATTGAAATATTTACAAAATCGTTTTTTATTGAGATATTGTATGTTAATGGCTTTAATTATGTTTGTAATAGCTATTCTTTATAGTGTATGTAAGTTGTTTGGTCTATTCCTTGCAGCTTTTATGTTAAATGTAATATACCATATTTTTTGTATATCTTCTCAATACACTTGGTTTTTAAGATTTCGAGAGACTTTCTTTTCAAATATGAGATTTAAAGTTATTAAAGAAATACGTCCATTTATAGATATAATTTGTTTGCCAATTTTTTCTTCTGTTTTCCATCTTATTACATGTTCAGAGAGTATTCTTAATATTGGTGATCAATCCGTGACAGGAATTTTAATATTTTCTATTTTATTTATATATGTATTTTTTTATGTGCTTTCATTCTTGGATCAGACGTTAAATAAAGACCTATGATATACTTTTTTGTAAGTTATTATATTTTTTTACCTTTAAAAGGTTTTAAGAAAGTTAATAATTGAAAAAAACATTTAACATAATTTATGAATAAAAAGAATATAGATTCTACATTTAGTCAAACTGAAGATAAAAGAGAGCCTTTAATAGAGAATAATAGGTTAACTAGATGCACCACAAAAACCTACGTTTTATTTTCATTATTGAGTTGTATATGCGTTGTTAAATATGCCATTGACAGAATAATAAAGGATACAGTATTACTTAAAAGTAGAACATTTGATTCTACGGGTCAAACTTTAGAGTTGCCTTCAGATATTAATCAAATGATCAAAATATGTTTAATACCTATTCTTTCTTTATTGTTTGTAAAAATATATCATATTGTCGCAAAGAAATTTGGAAGAGTATATGCACCTATTATTATGGTATTACCATTTATTCTTATACCTCTAATTAATGGATTGATTATCATTCCACATGATGCTATAAGAAATGCTTTAGCTATTAAAACTAGTTTACTTAAAAGCGACTTTATATTATTTAGATTTTTAGGTTATCTTATATATAACTGGTCTGCAGTTGCAAATTATGGTAGCGCAGAGATGTTTGGTAGTGGAATACTTGTTTATGCTGTTTGGGAACTTTCTACATTATTCTTTTCTACTACAGCGTCAAGAAGCATAATTCCTTTCATGGTTATTGTTAATAATCTTGCTAATTTAGCTTCTGGGCTTTCTGTTATGTTTTACTCATTAATTTGTAAGGATTTTGCAGAAGGATCTTTTAATATTGCACAACGTGTATTATATCCTTTAATTTATATTTTTAGAAAGGTTATTTATGGAACTTTAGATGTAAGTTCATTATCTGAAAGTGTTGTAAATAAAGGTCTTGTAACATATGCGTCAACTGTTTCATGTTTATTAGGTTTTTCTTTTATTGGTATTGTTTTCATTATTATTAAAGAAATGAAGAAATTAGGTATTGATGTTAATGCTCATAATATATCTATGCAACTTTCTAAGAAACCTACACCTGGTGTTAAAGAAAGTTTCCGTATTTTATTTAGTAAAACAAAATATTACGCGTTTGGTTTGTTCTGCACAGGATCTTATATGATATTAGCTGTATTAAATGACTCTTGTTTTCGTTCTATTACAAACAAAATTTCCAAAGATGCTGTTGCATTTAGTGGTATACAAGCAAAACAGCAATTCTTCACTGGAGTTGCAGCTATGATTGGAATTTTCGTATCATCACAAATAATGAAGAGATTTGGTTGGACAGTTGCAGCTATGGTACCAGCTGTTTTGATTGGAGGATTAACTTCTGTATTCCTATTAACATATGCTTACCTATCTTATTATAACGGACATACAGTTCCATCAAATAATTGGTTTATATATTTCTCATTAATACAAGGCATTCTAGTTAAAGCTTTGAAGTATGCTAACTTCGACGATTGTCGTGCATCTATTCATAAGTCAAATGGTAAGGATTCAGCAGTTGTTAGAGCAGCTACAGACGTTATTTGTAGTCGTTTCATGAAAGCATTCGGTGGTGTTACTCTTTATGTTTTAATAGCTTTGTTTGTAAAGGATGAAATGGTTGCACAACCAATTATTACTCCATTTACAGGTGTTTTTGCTTTAATATTGTCTATAGTATGGATAGTAGGAGTTGTATTAATTGGAAAAGTTCCTATTACAGATGAAGAGCAGAAACTTTATGAAGAGCAACAAGTTAAGAAGCTTGCATCTAAAACATGATTAAAGATTATCAAAAAATAATAAAGTTTTTAATGAGTCGTTTTGACTCATTAAATGTAGTTAAGTGCAATGTATTAAAAATATTAAAACGTGGTGCTGTTATATCTTTACCAATAAAAACTGAAATGTTCGTTCCGGATAAAGAATTTTTATCCTTTAACACTTTAAAGATAGGACAATCAGTCACTTTGTTTGTTGATCATTTTGATCCAGCAATTTGTAAAGATATAAGTGAAATAAGAGCAGAATCTGAATCAAGATGGAATGAGACATTAAAATCATTTAAAGAACAGAAGGTTCTTACATGTTTAGTTATTAACAAGTTTTCAGCTGGTTATAATGTTCAATTGACCTCTGGAGAAGTATGTTTCTTACCTAAGAGTCAGATTTATCAAGAAACTAGTGAAATAGTAGAAGGTGATAAAATTGATGTAGTAATTATAGCTTTACAACAAAAAAGAAGTATTACTGTTTCGCAAAAGCTTTCAGTTAAAAAATCTGTTCATGAAGAGAATAAGCAAAAACTATTAAACTTATCAGTTGGTGATGAAATATTTGGAATTGTTAAGCTAGTTTATGATTATGGTGTTTTTGTAATTCTAGGTAATGAAAAGGAAGGTATGATTCATAGAAATGAAATTGCAAATTTTCCAATTAAAGATCCTATCTCAGTATTGACTCCAGGACAAAAAATTAAAGTTAAAGTTATTGAAATCAACAAAGTTGACGATAAGATTTCTTTAAGCAGTAAAGATTTTATTAAAGATCCTTTTGAGGTTTGTGGTGTTGGTAAGATTATTAAAGTTGTTCCTGTACAAGTTTATGATGATTATGTTTTATGTGCATTTGCAGATATTCAAAGTTTTAGTATCAAGCTTCCATATGCTAATATTTCATGGACAAATGAAGATGTTAGCACGATTCTTCATCAAAATTTAGATGTTGTTGTTAAAAGTGTGAATTTAGATAATCTAGAAATTATTGTAAGTAGAAAAGAAGTTCTTTCAACAGGTTTACAAGCATTTAAAGAATATTCTCAATCTGAAAACTATATTGTAAAGTTTAATATTCAAGCTTTAGAAAAAGACTTTATAACTTTAAATTTTAAAGACTTTGTTACATGTACTATGCATATGAGTGAATTGAGTTTTCATGATAGTTTGACAGTCTTAAAAACATTAGAAGTTAATGGTACTTTACAATGTTTAGTATTAAAGACAGAAGATTCACAAAATATTAAGGTTTCTCATAGAGCATTGCAATTACAGAAGTTTCAACCTATATTACAAAAAATAGTTAGTGAAGATATAGTGCAATTTAAACCAAAATATATATTTGGTGATTTTCTTTATATAGATCTTTTCCATTTTAACTGTGAAGGTTTAATATATAAGAATGAAGTTGATAATGATCAAATTAATTTCAATAATATTCAAAGTATAAGAACATCAGTATTTAATGCTGCAATTATTGATCACAATGTTAAAACAGGTTGGTTAGAATTATCAATGCAACGTGTGAAAAAATCGCGTTCTGACAACTCTTCTTTAGGACACTTATTAAATAAGAAATAATATTGTAACAGAGAGATATAATTACAAATAAAGGTTAATATGGAATTAAACTATAAAAATGGAATTATTTGGTTTATCAGGATTTCCAATATTATCATTTGTTGTATTGCTTGTATTCTAACATTTAATGTGTTTAAGAATACACAATGGCTATGTGAAGAAAACAAAAACGTTGTACAAAATTCCTCAGTTCACGAGCAATTTTTAATGAATGGGTTTAACAATGTTCTAGATGAATTTTCATGTCGTATTCAGGAAATGATTACTCTTGTTAAAAAATTAAGTTTAGAAACTCAAGAAATAAATAAGTCTTTAGATACATTAATAACTAGTGAAACACAAAATAGCAGTAATTTATGTGTTTTAATACAAGAGAATGAAAAAATGCATACTTCAATTCAAGATCTAGATAAAGTTCTACAAGCAACTTTAGATAATAATATTGAAAATTTATCTCTTGTGTTTCTTGTTTGTGGAGTTGATGGTATTGTAAAGGAAATAGAAAAAATGAAATTAAAAAATAAGATTAATGAAACAGCTCGCTGGTTTTTTGTTGTGCAATGCTTAAGTAAGTTGGTTGAATCTGATGAAATTAAATCTTTAAATTCTCTCATTTTTTACATGATTAAAACATCAGATGATGTTTTATATCATAAAACGGTGAACATTTTAATAAAGTATATAAACTTTATTTGTGTTAAACGTACTATTCCTATAATGTTAATTACTGCTCAAGGAGATCAAGTTTATGTTGAATATCAGATTAGAGGTTTAAGAACAGGGTTTTCAGATGGTGAAGAGATTAATCAAATTGAACTTTCATCTTTATTAAATAGCGTAATTAATTAAATAGTTATAAAAACACCTTATTATTTAGGGTGGAATCTTAAATGTTTTTTTTCTTTAATTTTTTTGTTGCCAATAATTGGAATTTTTATATTTTGGCATCTTTTATATCTTAGCAAGGAGACATCTATTTTATATGTTTTTGGACATAGTTTTGATATCCCCACATTTCAAATTCTTGAATATTTTGCTGTTTTTGGAGTTTTTACAAGTTTACTTACATTTTTAATTTTTTATTCAAAATCTCATTTTCAGTTTTCAGAATATGAGAAGAAAATTTTTGAATTAAATTTAGCTTATAAGATTGCAAATGCTAATATAATAAAAACCGTCTTTTTATTAGGGTTCACAAATTCAGTTTTTACCTATAAATTAGATCTTTGTAAAAATATAGTCAGCGGTTTTAATTTTGTAGCTGGTATGAAAGAAGATAATGAAAAAGTGCAATCTATTAAAATATTAGAAACAAAGAGAAATGTGGAAATTTTTCTATCAAAGAATCAATTTGCCGATGCTTTAAACCTTATAATATTAGAAATTGATGATATTGTTCTTTATGCAAAAGAATTAAAACATGTTAGCAGATTTTTTGCATATGCTATCTTAGAAGCAACAAGAACAGCATCAAGGATTGATGAATCTGTAATGTTCTTAGAAAAATTTACAAATTCTAGAACCGTTAAAAAATGTTATAGTGTATTGAAATTAAGGCTTCTAGCAGATAATAATGCTTTTTATGAATATCATATTGATCTAATTGTTAATCTAGAAATCCATAGATTTATTGAATATAAATTTGAATTTAAAGAATGTGAAATTATTGTGATTTCACTACTTTCACATTTTTCTATTTTTCTCACTATGTTTCTTATTAATAGGGTATGGTCGAATAAGAAAAATATAACTCACAAATCTGAAATTCATTCAACATTCTATAACGCGATTATTAAACATAGCAATAAAACTCATCGTCAAATCTTAAAAGATTATTTAGATTTAGTTTTACTAGGTAAACAACCGCAGTTTTCTTTCGAAACTGTATATGATGTAAAAACTCCTTTAGGTTTCTTATTTTTAAATTACAAAGAGAAGATGGATCAAAGTTTCTTAACACATATGTTTTATGTAGGAGTTTTAGGTAATTTACATAAAATTACAGAAGTAAGACAATGTGGTAGTTGTGGTTATTATTATGATTGTCCTATAATGATTTGTTTGCAATGTATGAGTATTATTAGAAAAACTTTTTATGATTTTTTCTAAAGAGTATATTTTTTTTACATAAAGAAATGCATGATGAATTTGAATTGCGTTGGAAATTTATATACTTTTCTCCAACGTTTCTTTTGTATGATTCAGAACGTCAGAAATTAAATGAAATGTCTGAAATAGATTTAAAGATTGAAAAGCAATCACAACTTAATCCTTAGTCTACTGAATTACAAAGTTTAATTGATGTTATTTGAAAGATTTTAAATACAATTAAGGCTATAGTGAGAATCGAACTCACATTAGCGAATTATGATCCCGCGGTTCTACCTTTAAACTATATAGCCATAAGGATGAGATGGGATTCGAACCCATGTTCTTTTATGAAACTAGTTTTCAAGACTAGCGCTTTAAGCCGCTCAGCCACTCATCCAATCTAATATATTTATTATAACATCATATGATTTACAAGTTGATTTAATCTTTCAGTTGTTAAGTTTCTATTTTCCATTTCTTCTTTTGTTAATCCTATTCTCTCACTTAGAATAGGATCTATGTTATGTTTTATTTTTCTTCTCAAATTTTTAAAAACTTTTAAACATAAATTCATTAAAACCTCTTTTTGTCTTGTTTGTGTAAATGGAGTCTTTTTACAAGCAAATTCTATTAAGCAGCTATCTACTTTTGGAGCTGGATTAAAAGCTATTCTTTTAACCGTCAAAAGTTTTTTAATATGGAAAAATTCATTAACATAGCGACAGAACCAGTTGCCATTTTTATGCAAGTTATCAGCAAAACTTTTTTCTAACATTAATAAAATACCGTTTAATTTGATATCTGATACTAGCCATTCTGTTATAATTTTTTTAAAAAATGGCACTGTGATTGAATAGTTAAGGTTGCTAAAAATAAAACATTCTTTATCTGTAATGTTAAGATCTTTCTTTGGACAAATTTGAAGAAAGTCAGCATTAATATAATTGATAGCAGGCATATTTTTAAATATAGAATTAAACTGACTATCAATTTCTATTGCAAATACTTTTTTGAAAGAAAATTCGTCAAAATATTGTGTGATAACACCATAACCTGGTCCAACTTCAATTAGAGTGTTTTCTACTGATAGTTTAAACAGTCTTTCAACAATAAGTCTTATAACATATACATCTTTTAAGAAATGTTGTCCTAATCTTTTCGTGTTATCTGTTTTTTTATTCATATTACAAAGTTAATATACCAATATTTCTGTTATTAAATAGAAAGAAGTCTTCAAGATTTGATATTATGAGAATATTAGATAAGAAAAGATCTGATTCTATTTGAAAGTTTGGGTTCTTTATATTTAGATATTTAACAAATTGTAATTGACCTTTATAATTTTTAAAAATTTTTAGTAATTCTTGTAAGTTTAGTCCTTGTGATCTCCTTATTGATTTACTAATACGGAGTTTTATAAACATTTGCCCATTTTTTTGATATATTACAGCATTTTCTTGCTCTTTAATATTATTCCCAGACTTATAGCAGCTAATAAACTTTGATTCTTTTTCTTGATAAATATGTTTTAGCAACTCTAAAAACTTTTTATTATCGATATGATGTTTTAATTCTTGTATAAAACTCTCTTCTGAAGATATTTCAAACTCAATAACTAAATGGTTTTTTCCAGTTAGTACTTCATCTAAAAGATCTTGAAAATGTTTGAAAAAAATTGGTTTTATATTCTTTTTAAACATTGGATGCATTAAAAAATTAAACGAATGAATATCAAACCACTTAATTTGTATTTCAGTGTAGAATTTTTGACTTATACTTGAAGGAAGGAGAAACATTTCAAAATGATTATTAGACGTGCCAGAAACCTAGTTCAATCTAATTTTAATACAGGTTTAGATAATAGTAATGAGAAGTTTCTATTTATGAAAGATATTGGTTTAGTATCTCAAATGTTTTCTGGTATTTTTGCTTGGACACCATATGGTTTGATAATTAAACAAAAGGTAATTGATATAGTTGTTAAGTATATGAATAAGATAGCTTTACAATGTGAAATGCCATCTTTAGTAGATACTTTTACTCTTGAACAATCTGGACGTCTTTCAATATTTGGGGAAGAGTTATTTAAAACTCAAGACGGTAAATTTTGTCTTGCTCCAACTTCTGAAGAATATATTTCAATGTTTTTTAAAGAAATTGTTAAAAGTTATAGAGATTTGCCTCTTTCTCTTTTTCAAATTACTACAAAGTTTAGAAATGAAATAAGACCTAAAAATTCTGTTTATAGGTCAAGAAGTTTCACCATGAAAGATTCATATTCGTTTACATTGAGCTTAGAAGAATCTCAACAAATTTATGAAGATCATAAGCAATTATATTTTGAGATTTTTAAACATCTCATGCCGCTCATTCATGTTAATTGTATTGTAGCAGATGCTGGAAATATGTTAGGTAAAAATAGCGAGGAGTTTCTATGTGTTTTAGATGGAATGGAAGTAGAACTTGGTCATATATTTAATTTAGAAACCTCATTTAGTAGTAAATTCAATATTGAAATAACTGATAATCAAAATAAGAGAATAACTCCTTTTATGGGATGTTATGGTATTGGTATTGATAGAACTGTTTTAGGAGTTATGGAGAATGCTAATAAATTAGGTTTTTTGGATAAAAATTTATCTCCAAATTATTTATATGTTATATTTGTGAGCCAAGTTGATTTAGAAGAAGGTCTACGTTTCTTAGAAAACCTATCTTTTGATATTATAGTTGATGATAGATTTGAGAAGAATATTATGTATAGATGGTTGCAAGGGAAAGCTCTTAAAAGTCGATTTGTTTTGGTTGTAAAAGAAAATAGTTTATTGTTAACTGATGAAAATAACAATGAGAAAGTTATTTCTTGGTTAGAGGTTGAAAAAATAAACTAACCTATGTTGGTTTATTTATAATATAAAAAAATAAAAAAAATGTTTTTACTTGTTTGTCAAAGTGCTTTTGAATATTTATCAAATAATGAGTTTTCTGTCAATGAAAAGCAGTATGTTGACTTTTTTGAAAAGGGTGTATTAAAGGCAATAGCATTTTATCAGATTTTAGTTTTAACTAAAATTTTAGTTCTTGATGATGATAAAAGTGTAATAAAAAAGTCTACATTAGTTACTCGAACATTTGCTGAACCTTTACTTACACTTTTATTATTTAAAGCAGGGAAAAAGCTTTTTTGCTATATTACTGGTTTTAGTTCTCTTGTACAAAAAGATGAGTATGATAAACCTAAGAATTGGGCAGAAAAAATATTTAATAAGCAAAATGTAGTATCATTTTTTGCATTTTCGTGGTTATCAGGTTCATTGAAATTTGATGAAAAATTATTAAAAAAACTTGATACCTCCAAATTAGGGAAAGATTAAAAGAAAAATTAAAAAAATCTTTTTGAATTATATGTATTAAATGATAGTATTTTTGATAAAGGTATATTAAATTGAATAGGAATTTTCCAATTGAACCTATTTTAGAAGGTGACGATGATCTTGATGATTTAGATGATGAAGATGATGATGAAAATCTTTTTTAAAGTTTAGTTAGATCTTTTTTATATTCATACAATATTGATGTTATTAAACTAATAACATCAATATTAATCCTATATTTGTTTTATCCATTAAGTGTGGGACATAACTTAGGAGGAAGTTTAGATTAATTAAAAGCTTTATTATTTCAGAAAGAGCTGACATAATTTTGTATTTCGTATTTTCACTGAGATTTACAAGTTGTTGATTTTTTTCAAAAATTTTTACTGCTTCTTTGTACACTAATAATTATTGTATGTTTCGCCTCTGATTATTAATGGTTCATTTAAGCTTTGTAAGTTGGTATTTTTCAAAAATATCGATCATATTAGCAATTAGAAAGCTAAGAGGTTGTAGATCTATAGGTCGTGTACAAACAGCAGCTTTAGGAATCATAGAGGAAAGAGAAATAGAAATAGAGAATTTTTACAAAATCCGATCTTGATAAATGGATGTTGGTTCTCTCATCATCATTAACAACATTTGGATTATTATGTATTTCTGAAACTTGTATTAATAGGTTTATTGCATAGCATAAGAAAAAATAAAAAAATTGAATATACAATATAAAAATGTTTTTAATACTTTTTGATAGCATTTTCCATAATAAAAAATAAAACCATTATTGATGGTAGGAAATATATCGATGTTTTAAATGAATCTATAATCTACTATTCGAAATGGATCCAAAAAAATCACAATTTTCTAATCTTCTATCTTCAATATGCTGTCCTAATATTTATGTGGAGTAGAGTTTTTTCAAATATTTTCTACTATAAGTTATTAGATTTTTGGATGTATTAAGACTTTAATAAGACCTTTGGTTATTCAACCTTTTATAGTTGGTTGTTTATTTAAATTTTTAAAAAGATTCTTTTTGTTATTTAAGAACTTAATACTAAAAGAAAAAGAAAAATATAATAGAATTAATTTAATAACATTAACTACATTTTCAATATTATGTATTTGTGAGAAGATTATTTCTAATTTTTTTAAAAAACTAAAAGTAAGTTCTTAATATAACTTAATAAATCATTATAAGTTTAAACGTTTTCCATTAATATATAAGTTGAGTTTACTAATCTATCTACAAGTTCATTGTTAGGATCATTATTATGACCTTTAATCCAGTGAAATGATTTGTGAGGAAACTTTTCTAATAAAAGAATTATTTTTTCCCAAATATCTTTATTAACATTATATTGAAATATTTGTTGAGCACATCTAATGATGTAGGTGCTGTCTGAATATATGGTTATGTTTTCTTGTGATAAACCTAGTAATAAAAGCTTTTGTAAAGCTGTGTAAAGAGCGTAAGATTCAGCTCTACCAGAAGTTTCTTGTGTTGTAGATATTATTTTTATACCAGAACTTATTAATAGTAGTTGTTCATCACATACTATTTTTATTCCCCATGAACATGAGATACCTGGATTGTTTTTACATCCGCCATCTATATAGGCCTGTATTTTTTTTAGCATTTAATTTATCTTTAAGATATATATATAAAAACCTTAGTAGAATGTTATTACACTCCTTGCCACTGAAAAACCTTAAAGGTTTAAATAGTAAGCAAATTCAATCTATGATAGAGATAGGAAAGATTATTCAATCACTATTTACCTTGTGTCAGAAAAACATTATATTGGGTATGACAACTCTACAAATTGATGATATGATCAGAAAGTTTTCGTTAGAGCATCAAGCAGAAAGTGCTCCTATAGCTGATTATAAATTTCCAGGTTTTTCATGTATATCTGTTAACGAGGTTGTTTGTCATGGGATACCAAATAATATTCCATTAAAGTCTGGTGACATTATTAAAGTTGATATTTCCTTGAAAAAAAATGGAGTATATGGTGATGCGGCAAGAACATGGATTTTAGGTGGAAATGAAGAGTTAAAAAGTTTTGTAAGTTCTTCATATAAAGCCTTCTTAGAGGGTATTAACTCTTTTAATGATCTTGTGCAATCTGGTGTACAACCAAAAATTTATGATCTTTCAAGTCTTTTATATTTAGCTGGTTGTCAACATAAATTAGATATGATATACAATTATGGAGGACATGGTATTGGAGAAAAACTTCATATGCAACCATATATATCGAATGTTCCACTTGCAACAACAAATTCTAAAGTGTCGTTTACACCAAACATGTGTTATTGTATAGAACCTTTGTTTGTATTTTCAAAAGATAAAAAAGGTGGTGGTATGATCGAAGGAATAATAAAAGAAGAGGTAGATAAGTGGAATATTTATCCAGCTAACCTAGAACACTCTTCTCATTTTGAAGACACATTTTTGTTTGACGGTAAAATTTTAATTCCATTAACCAGATTTGAAAACTTTTATCACGAAATAAAGATATGAACTTGAAGCAGATAGTTAAAATATTATGTTTAGGTGATGTTTTCGGTTCATTTGGTCGGCTTGCGGTTAAAAATTATATTTTAAATACTGGAATTGAATCATTTGATTTGATAGTAGCTAATTGTGAAAATGCTACGCATGGACATATGGTTAGTAAAAAGCATGCAATAGAAATATTTGGATATGGTGTAGATATTATTACTAGTGGTAATCATGCTAGAAATCCACAATTTTTTGAAACTCTTAGCTTACCTAATGTAATAAGACCAATAAATATGCCATCTTCTATACCAGGTATAGGAATTCAGAAAATAATAAAGCATGGTATTGTTTTTTATGTGATAAATGTTTTAGGATTAAATTATATTAATATACCTAATCTTTCAAATCCGTTTCTAGCTATTAAACGAAGTCTTTCTCATTTTGATAGTAATGCAATTGTGATTATTGATTTTCATGGAGAAGCTACAAGCGAAAAAAGTTTCGCTGGATTACACTTTGATGGTGAAGTATCTTTAATTTTTGGAACACATACTCATGTACAAACAAATGATGCTCGTATATTACCAAATGGAACAGGGTATATTACAGATATTGGAATGTGCGGTGTACAAAATTCTGTAATAGGAGCTGATAAAAGCACAGTAGAAGATTTTATGTTAGGTGATGCTATAAATAAAAGTAAATTTCAACCAGCAAAAGGAGATTTTATAGTTTCTGGTGTATATGTAGAGATAGATGTTAAAAGCAAAAGATGTTTACGAATTGAACCTGTAAAACAAAATTATAAAGATGAGACAAAATAGTAATGCTATTGCCAAGCAATTAATAGAACTAATTGAAAGCAAAAAGATTGATAAAAGTTTGTTTATGAAACTAGTATATGCTATTCTGAAAAAAAACTTGATTCAAGTATCACAAAAAGAAGTTGGAGATCTTGTAAAACTAATATCTGTTATTACAAGTATACCTTTAGTAAAGCAAAGTATTATCCTTGGAGAAATTGGTAATAGATTACAAGGTCTTATTAATATTCAAAGAGTAGATAAAGTAAGAAAAGGTGAACTTGTTGAGGGTGTTATAAAAGACAAGTTAAATACAGAATATACTGTATATTTAAAACATTTAAACATTAGATGCAAATATAATTCAGAAGAAGCGTCAAACTTAATAACTGGATCTACGTATTTGTTTTTAGTTAATTCTGTTAATGTAGAATTTGATGAGTTTGGAATTGGAGTAAATTTCATTGATATTTTATTAGAAAGAGAGTCTATTAAATTTATAAGAAAAGTTTGTGCTCTTTTTATTCCAGAATTAAAGTTTAAATCTATTTTTATTAGTAAAGTTGTAAGACAAGTTGATTATGCAATTTTATATTTTTTAGCTCTTCATTCTCAGAAGATAGAATCTATAAAATATGTGTTGGAGTAGGTGGTAATAGACTAAGAGAAATTCAAAGATCTTTAGTTGAAAACGTTGTTTTTTTTAAGGACTATTATTCAACAGGAATCTATATTTCTCAATTTATGCAGTTTTCTAGAGTTGAGTCTAAAAATTATGCAATTTCTGTTGTAAGATCATATGCAAGTATTGTTTACTATACTATTCTTTTAATTGATAACATTAATCTTTACAGATTAAAAGGTAAAAATAACTCAAATATTATGTTATTAAATAAATTTTTATCTGATAAAACTTTTATAAAAATAAAGGTATTTAAACCATCTAGCAGTTGTTTGATTATGTTAACATAGATTATATTCCAATTATGTTAAAAGGAAACCAAAAAAAGAGTAATTTAGAAGACTTAGATCTTAAAAAGATAAGTAAAATAATTTTTCAGAAACCTGTAGTTAAGAAAGATATTGATAATTCTGTTAAAGCGCCATTAGTTGTACCAAAATCTAAACCTAAGACAGAAATTTTAAAAATTGAAGTCTTTGAGATCGCAAAGTTTATAGATTCTTTTTCGTTACCTAAAAATCAATTCTATATGATTCTAGAAGAGATGGAAGATTCTTCTTATATCTTTAATAAGAGGAACTGTTTTTCGGATGAATTATATGGACTTTTAGATTTTTTTGAAAAGAAAAGCGATAAAATTATTCCAACAAACAATAGATCTTGTATAGTGTGTTTGCAAGGTCATATAGATCATGGTAAAACAACTCTTGTCCAGGAATTAACAGGTCTTAGTATTGTTGAATATGGAAATATAACACAAGAAATCTCTTTCTATAAAGTAAAATGTAAAAATGACGTATATATTCTTGATACACCTGGACACTCGTTCTTTCATGATGCAAGATCAAAGGTAGCTTATATTGTAGATTGTGTGATTGTAGTGTGCTCAGCTGTTGATGGTGTGCAAGCTGAGACAGTTAAAATTGTTGATAGTATCAATAAAAATAAAAATATTATTGTTGTAATTACAAAAATTGATAAGGCAACTGATGAAAAATCGAAAGATGTTGCTGATGAAATTACATATATGATAGAAAGTAAAGGTGCTAGGGTACAAAAAGTATTTTATGTTTCTAATAAACAACCTGAAACTATTCATGAAATTGCTTTATTTTTAAATGAATTAAGAATATCTGTTAACTTGGTTCCTTATACTATTGGATATATAATGTATTCTATTTCTTTTAAAAATCAAAAGATTTTAGTATGTTTAATTAAGAAAGGCATTTTACAAAAAGGTAATTTCTTATTAACTGAAAACAGTTTATTTAAAGTTGCTTCTATATTGAACCATAAAAGAGAGTTTGTTTTAAGCTCTTCTGATTTATGTTATGTGACATTAAAGAGTGTGAAAGGTAATGATACTGTTAACTTATGTTCATTTTTTCTTGCACATAAAGATGAATATGTGCTTAATACTTTCATGGTAGAACAACAAATTGTTTCTAATTCAGTAGAACAAAAAGAAAGACCTATTAATATAATTTTTCAAGTTTCTCAAACAAATATTTCTGATTCATTAAAGGAGTTATGTTTGGTATTAGGTTACATTAAACCTATTCTTATTTCTGTAGAAATTAGTGAAACTGTTGTTGAGTTAGCTAAAGTTTACAGTTCAAAAAGTAATTGCTATATTATTTCTTATCAAACAAGTTTAAGTAAAGAAGTATTAAGAAAAGTAAATTTATATCAAATTCAATCTTTTATAATTCAAACCATATATGATCTTGAATCGTTATTAAAAAGCTTGATTAAAGAATATGTTTTGAAGATTTCTAGTTGTGAAGTCATTAAAATATTTAAAGTTGTAAACAGTGTTGTATATGGTTGTAAATGTCATGGCATTTTGCGTGTAGGAGATTCTATAATGATATTAAGAAAAGAAAAACAAACACTTAAATTTTTATATTCTACAAATATTCAAAGTATTAAGTGTAAACAAGAGTTTGTTGAAAGCACACAGTTAGATAATAATTATGGCCTTTTATTTTCTTCAAACACTAGTTCTGTAGAAGTTGGAGATATTATAGTTCCATATAATGAGGTATTTAATCTAAAGTAACAATTTAGAGTGAGTATGAAACTTGTATTAATACCAAATTTAATTCCTAAAGTTTGTTGGGGTAAAAACTTAAGAAACATACTTGGACAAGTTAAGTGGAAAAAACTTCGAAACACTATTACTACTCAAGTTAATGATGAAAGATGTCAAATTTGTTTTCTTAATCCACATGAAGATTTACATGAGCATTGGTTGTACAATTGCGATGGCGTAGATGTTATTCCTAATGATTCTAGATTGTACTCACAAATATTAAGTAAACTAACTTTAGTTTGTAAAAATTGTCATGATTGTATACATTTTGGTAGATCATCTTCATTGTTTAATAAAGGTAAACTATATTCTGTATTAAAACATCTTGCTGATGTTAATAGTATTGATATTGAGACAGCGCGTGAACTAACAAGTGTTGGTTTTCTATTTTTGATAGAAGAAATTTAGTTGTACATTGGCAACAAGTGTTAAGTAATTGTAAAAAATATTGTCTTGATACTTATAAGTTTTTGGAAGAACAGCAAAAAATTATCTATACTATATGCTAATATATTTAAAATGGCTGGCATGATACATTCTTTTGATATAGATTTATATAGAGATATTTTAAAATCTGAAAAGCAAAATAACTTTTTTATACAAATTAGGAACGGTTCTTTCTTGACAATGATTCTTCAATATGATGTTACTCATTCTGAAGATAAAAGGACATATGTTGAAGTTTTTTATTTTACACCAGAAAGTTTTCAAAGAAGGACATCTAATTCTATTAATTTCTATGTCGGTTATAGACCAATTCCAATACACAATTTAAAGATAGGATCTTTTGATATAGATATTGATTATATTGTGGATTATCTGAATAAAAATGGAGAATTACAATGTTTATTAGAATATAAGATTTCAACATCTGGTGATTTTCATGTTTGTTTACGTAATTTAAAAAATAATGAAATTATAAGTGAAAAGGTGTTCTCAAAAGATCTTTTTCAACTTCAAGTTCCTAAACCATCAATAGAGGAATTGGAATTAGATTTTCTTTTAGGATCTGGATATTATACTTACGATATGGTTAACTCTGAAATTGATAAAATGTTTTCGCAACTTAGTAAAAGTCCACAAGATTTGATTGAGTGTTTAGACGCATTAAACTATAAGATTAACTCTTTAAGAACATCAGCTGAAGATCTTTTAGTTTAAATTACATATCAAATAAAATATTATATGATTAGTTCATTACATCAAACTGTAGAAAAAAATAGTTTTTATATTTCTTTACAGATTTCAAATGGAACATTGATGCCATTGTTAAAATATTCTCCTAATATAGATACACAAAGTCACATGTTTTGTATATCGGAAAACGGCATTTTTGATTCTTTATTTCATGTTGATGGCGAAATAAATATATATATAGGGTATAGGTTGTTGCCTGTAAATAGTTTAAAAATTGGATCACTGTTTCTAGGACAACAACAAATTATTGATAATACAAGAAATAATAGGATTTTCAAAATTGCGATTGATTTAAAAATAGATAAAGAAGGTAATCTTGATATTACTGTAAGAAACTTCTTAACAGGACAAATATTATGCACAGAATATTTTTCAAAGGAAAAGTTTCAAGTTAAATTAGATGAACCTACTGAGGATGAGTTACAACTTGATAAAGCTTTGAGAAGTGTTGCTGATTATAACTCTAATATTGAAGCATCTCTTATTGAAATACTTAATATATTATCTGATGATTATCCTACAGAACTGATTAAAGTACTTGATGAATTGTCATATAAAGTTGATGTTTTACGTCACGAAGCTGAATCTCTGTTATTATAGGTTTTTTATTTAATTATTACAAGTATTTCGTTTGATCTTGTATTTAAAATAATATCTTTTTGATTTAATTTAAGATCTTCAACTATTTTTAGTATTTCTTCTTTTTCTAATAATTTTTTTGAGTGTTTACTTAATATTATTTTGCCATTATACAAGAATGTGTATTTAGTGCCATTATCTATAATACTTTTTGCTGTTTCAAAGATTTGTCGTAATTGATCTATATTAATACGTTTACTTTTACAAGTTTCTTCATGTAAATCTGATAATAACGGATAAGATAGTAAAAATAAGAGTAATTTAGTGCCTTTAATTTCTTTATGTGATAATAATGAATATAAAATGGATATTAGCTTATTTGGTTGATACTGTTGCCAATATAAAACACCTTTATTAAACAAATCTAAAACTAGTTCAGGTAGTTTTAGAATTTCTGATATTTCTAAGATATCGATAGTTTTAAAAATGTTTTCTAACTTTATAAAAAGTCCTTGTGCAATTACACATATTTTATGTGAAAATATGTAATCTTTTACAATAGGGAAGTCAGATAGAATTGATAACTTTATAACATCTGCTCCGTAAGTTTGTACAAGCTCTATAGGATCTAATATATTAAATTTAGATTTACTCATTTTCTCTACCATATAAGGTTTTGCTCCATCTGTTTCTTCTTTAACATATTGACCATCTTTCTGATATGACATTTTTAATACAAATCCTTGACATGTTAATTGATGAAACGGCTCGTTAAATGGCAATTTATAGAATCTATTGAGAAGTTTAACAATGATTCTTGCATATAATAGATGTGATCTTGCATGTTCAGCTCCTCCAATATATTGATCAACTACAAAACTTTTGTTTTTAAGTGTTGGATGAAATAATAATTGCTCTATTGATGAAGCATTCTTATTTAAGAAGGAGAAGAAATACCAACTAGAATCAAAAAATGTGTCTAACGAGTCTGGCTCAGGTTTTGCATTGGGAACAACATTTAGAACATTTTGATTGTAATTTTCCATCTTTTATGTCTGAAACTAATGTTTTATAGTCTTTATAAGCTAGTTTTGTCTTATTAAATCTTTCTAGATCATCTTGATGTATTAGTTGAGTTCCGCAAGAAAAACAATAGCAAATTGGTATCGGTGTGCCCCATAACCTTTGTCTTGATACTAACCAATCTTTCATCTTATGAGTAATTTTTTTTGACAAAAAATGTTGCATTTCTTCCAGATTGGCTTTATTTAAAAACATTTTTCCATATTTCTCATTATCTATTTGGTTTGAAACTTTTATTTCTAATTTCAGATTATTTTCAAGTGTGCAATTACCAATTGTTATAGTTTGCTCACCATTTTCTTTTTGAAACCATTCTATTGGAATTTTATAATGTTCACCTAATACTTTTACAGCTAATGGATGTGCAATGGAAAGTATACAATACATATTGTCACCAGTTATTTCTTCAACAATATAATGTAAGTTATCAATTTTATGTGTATAGAAAATTGTATGATCAATTCCAATCCAATCTTTTTGAAAATCTTTTATGCCTTTAGGCCACTTTAAATGTTCTGTTTGATCAAGTTGAAAAGCTAATTCATTATCTATTTGTATAAACCATTGTTGCATAAATTTTTTACAAACTTCTTGATCTGATCTCCAACCTTTATTATTTTTAACTTGTTCGTTTGATAATACTGTTTGATCTTTATCATCCCAGTTCACTAAACCAAATCTACGAGATACTAAGTTGCCTTTGAATAGAACACCAAATATTTCTTGTGTTATTTTAATAAAGTTGGTACTACATGTACTAATTTCTCTTTCCCAGTCGAAATCAAACTTTAACATCTGAAACTGTCGTTTCATTTCTTTAATATTATCTTGTGTCCATTTTTGAGGATGTAGTTTATATATTAATGCAGCATTTTCAGCTGGAAGTCCAAAGGAGTCCCAACCTGTAGCATATATAATATTTCTTAACTTGTTGAAGAATTTTAATGTTTTAAATATAAAATTTGCGATTGTGTATACTCTTACGTGTCCAATATGTAGATTGCCTGATGTATATGGAAACATTGGAATAATAATTAATTCTTGCATGTTCTTAAGACATATTGTTTGCGTTAATAGATCCTATATCAAAAGTTGGTTTAAAAATATCATTAATGACAATTACATAATCTTCACTGTTAGTTCTTACTTCTTAATATACTAAACTGGTTTAATTTATATTAAAACAACATTTAAAGAAAAGTTATTGTTAATTTGTACTTGTATCCATTCTTTTAATGTAATTTCCTTCATTGGACAACCAACGCAAGATCCGCTTAATTTAATCGTGCATTGTCGATCAATAATATCTACAATTTCTATATGTCCTCCATGACTATTAATATATGGAGCAATAAATTCATTAATGTAATTCTGAATTTCACATTGTGACACATTAATGCATTTTACATGTATTGGTATAACACCATTAATAAATATATTTTGCTTGAAAATGGATACAAAAACACTAACAGCTGTTTCTAAATTTTGACCATCTAGTATAGAGACAGATATTGAATTGTGAAATATTACAATTTCAGTAAATAAATTAGCTCTTTGCATTGCAGTGAATAAGTTATAAAGTTGTTTACTGTATCCTATAAAATCGCTATTTAGAATTTGTATAGAAATACTTGTTGTAAACTTAGGAATTTTAAAATGTATATACGTTAATTTCACAATAAATGTATTTGGATTTGGTGAAGATATAATAGTAAATGTCATTTTATATTTATATTAGTTTTAGAATATATTAAGTAAGGCAAAAGAGAAAAAATGACAATTCCAATTCTATATCAGAGTGAAGATTTACAAAAAGTATTACAGGTTAATGAATTTACAGCATATAAATTAACAGAAGAACAGTTTGAAGAAAGCGAAATTAATTTTGTTTTTAGTGATTTTCTTAGTATTAAAATTAACAAATTTGATTTAAAAGTAGCTTTATGTGCTTTTACTAGTAGTGGAAGAGTTTTTAAGGAATATAATTTCAAAATGAGTGAATTTGTGTTAAATTTAAAAAGATTTTTACAAGAAATTATTAATAGAAACTTATTAAATTCTGTTGATAAATATTGGCAGATTGAATATAGTAATGTTCGAAATGGGAATGTGGACTCTGCAATCATTTTTATAAAGTTACTTGAGTAATTTTAACAATTTTATCTATAATATAAACTAATACAAATACGACCTTTGGGTGAGTCTTAACAATTTCAAGAGCTCTTAAGATTTCTCTATGTAAAATGGATAAATTTTGAGGGCTTAATCTTTTAATTTGATGATGATCTGTTTTAATATTTTCAATCAAAAGTTCGTATAAATCTCTTAAAATATTTTCGAAATCATATTGTGTTGTTTGAAGAGATTGAATTTTTTCCGTAATACTCATCTTTTCAGAAAACATATTTTCTACTGAAAAGTTTGAAGTATTGTTTTTTATTGCTCGAAATAATGAGCCGTGTGTTGCTATAGCGTCTTTTAATATTTGATAAATTAAATTTCTACCAATACCATCACTATTTTTTACTACATACTCTATATATGATTCACTAATTTGAATTTGGATGAATTCTCGGAATATAGGTATAACGTAATTTATCAGCTGTCTTAAATCGCTATCATTAAGTCTCTTAAAATCAAATAAAATAGCACGTGACTGTAGAGTTAGTGGTATTTTACGTAGGCTATTGGTAATAAATATATATTTTACATATGGTAGAGCTTCTTCTGTTTCTTTTAGTAATACACTAAAACTTGCTGGTGATAAAGTATGAAATTCGTCAAATATATAAAATTTATATTTACAACATCTTGGTCTGATCTTAGTATCTTCTACTATCTCTCTTATACTATCAATAGAACTTTCATTAGCAGCGTTGATTTCCAATATATTGAAATTTCGATTTATACACGCTAAACATGAGTTACAACATGAAAATTTTTGTACATTTTCACAACATGCCAACTGTGAATATAGTCTTGCTATTGTTGTTTTACCTGTACCATGAGTACCATGAAAAATAATAGCAGGAGGAATTACATTTGATTTTAAGCTTTTTAACAAAAACTGTATTTGCTCTTCATGACCAACTACCATTTCTAGTGATATTGGGCGGACCTTATCTAGTAGTTCTTCTATGCTAATTGTTTTGTTTAACATAATTATTAAAACAATTTTGATATAAATTTCCTATTTTTAAATTCCTTCACTAACAAAAAAAAGAACAATGTATTATAATTTTTTTGAAGAGATAGAGAAAATGTTATTTCCAAAAGTTTGTGCAGCACCATTATTAGAAGAGAATACAGTTAATACATCTGATGGTGAAAAAAAGAATACTGAAAATACAACCGAAGATGCTACTATAGCTTTAAAACCAGATAAAAGAGAACTAAATCCCTCTGAAATTAATGTAAGAAACAATCCAAGTTGTTGGGATGATTTTATCCCAAAAGAAAGAACATTTGCTAATGATGAAATTGCTTTTACATTTTTAAATATGGAAATTGCCGTAATTCAAGAAGCAGTTTTTGAATCTTTTTCTTTCCTTACAAAGGATAAAGAATCAGATAAAGGAAAAACTCTTAGAAATTGGAAGTTTTATATACAAATTAACTTTCATGATCGCCCATTATTAAAATTAGAGCAAAGTGATTTAATGATGAAATTAAGAATACTAGAATGTTTTTTACCAACTTCAGCTTTAAAGGGTGCTAAATTTCTAAGAGTATTGTATTTTACAGAACCTGAAGCTCAAAGCACTCACATAGCAACTGTTTTCATGAAGCAAATATCAGAATTACATGATAAAAATGAAATTGAAAATTACCTTCAAATTGGTAATGCTTTGAAAGATTCAATAAGACATGATAGAAAGAAATTAATTCAAGCTCAGAAAAAGAAATTTAGAGCTTTAAATAAGAATAGAAAAATGCAATCTTAATTATAAAAAAGTTTACTTTTGATTTAAAATTAATTTAAAATCAGAATTGATTTTAAAATATGCCAAGCAATCAATTTCTTTCACAAGAAACAAAGTTAAATTTTCAATCTTCTGATCATCATTCCTCTATTCTTGAAATGATGAATGAAATATTTGAACAAGGAGATGAAATGAAATTCCTAAATCTATGTAGAGATTTGGATTGTAGTGAAAAACAAAAAGAAATGTTAGACAGAGTAACTAAAGGAGAAGAAAGTATCTTAGACTCATGTTTAATGGAAATTATGGCATGTAATAACAATTTGGATACTCAAGATTTAAGAAAAGAACTTATAAATTATTGGAGTATGCAAATTTTAATTAGAAATTCTTCAAATTCGATTATATATTATTTCTATTGTTTCCTTTTTTATTTTTCATTTATAGTTCTTTTTATATTTAATTTATAACTTTAATATTCAGTTCCTTTTCTTGTGTTTTTGAGATGTAGCTTGGAGCTAATGTAATTGGATCAACACCTGTTGAAAGAAGTGGAAATGGTACAATATCTTTAATGTGCTGTCTCTTTAAAATAGATATGAATCTATCTAAGCCAAATGCAAATCCTCCATGTTCTGGTATTCCTCCTGTTTTATAAACATCAATAATTCCTTTAAAATACATATCTATTTCTTCTGTTGAATATATTTTAGCGAAGTTCTGATGAATGATATGAGCTCTATTTTCTCTAATCGATCCACTTCCAACTTCTACGCCGTTAACTACTAGATCATATTGATATGAAGTTTCTTCTTCTGAACCTTCCTTGAAAGCACAAAATGGATTATGCGCAAATACTTTGTTGCCATGTGCATCTATTTCAAAGACAGGAAAACCTGTAACTACAATAGCATGTAAATGTGTTGGTTGTTCATGTAATAAAGAAATGTGTGTATATAAGTTAGCTATTTCTCTTAATGTAGAATCGAAATCTGTATTAGATGTACCTAAAAATACTCCTATTAATTCTTCTGGCCATTTTTTTATAAATTTCTTGATAGTTCCTTGCATTTCAGATGTTATTGTATTAATTAAAAATAAATTTTTGATTGATTTTTTAGCCTTTGTAAATTCAAAAAGCTTAACAAACTGTTCAGGAATTTCAATTGCTGATATATATGAGTTTTCTGTGGATTCAATTATATGGTATTTATAACCTAATACTGCAAAGTGGAGATTGGGTTTATCTGTACCATACTTTTGAATTGCTTCTTTAAAATCTATATTGGTATAAAAATTAAATGTTCTTCCAAAAAAATTACATGCACCCTCAAAGATTTTAGCAACAAATTTTACAAGTATGTTAAGCTGTTTTTCTTTTTCAATAGGCGGTAAAGTCATTTCATAATCTATTTGCCTAAATTCTCCATATAATCTATCTGATCTTGCATCTTCGTCTCTAAAACATATTGGAAGAGAGAAATATCTACAAATACCTCCAACCATTGCACATTGTTTATATTGTTGTGGTGATTGAGCTAGAGCATAAAATTTTCCAGGATGTAACCTAGCAGGCACAACAAAATCTCTTGCTCCTTCAGGAGTTGTATTAGATAATAAAGGTAAACTTAACTCAATGAAACCATTTTCTTGAAACATAGTACGAATGAAATGATAGAACTTAGATATCTGTTTAAAATCTGCATATTTCTTTCGTAAAAATAGGTGTCTAAATTTTAATTTATCATCCATAGAAATGTTGTTTTCTTGAGTTTTTGATAAAAATGGCACTTTTGTATCCATGAGGCTAAGAACTTCAAAAGAATCGGCAAAAAACTCCACATCTCCTAATGGATGTTTGTTATTAATAGTATCTAGAGATCTTTGTTTTAATACACCAAATACCTTTACATATGAATCTGTTGTTACTTTGAATATTGCGTCAGAAATCACCACAACTTGTAAAATTCTATCAGCATATCTAATATCTATAAATTGTTCATTTTTATGTAAACGAATAGAGTGTACCCAACCTACTGTTTTTATAAATTGATTAATCTTTGAACTATCTATTTTATCTAAAAACACAAAATCTGGTTCTAAAGAACTAATAATATCATCCAAGTAATTTAACATTTAAAAACGTAATTTTTTGCAAAAAAAGCAGCATTAAATGCTATGATAAAAAAATATATTATTCTATCTTTATATTTATTACGCGTTATTTTTTCAACAAAATCTATAGAAGATTGAAATATATCTAACTCACTAGCTGAATGATTTTGTTCTTTAATACTATTAAAGATATGTAGTAACAATTCTATATCATCATGGTCAACAAAATCATCTGTGTATTTAGTTTTTATTTTTTTTATTGTGAATGTTGTATTGGGTTCTTGCTTCTCTGTAAATAATAAATTAACCAATTCTTCAAATGGAGCATAACCCTTCATGTTTTAAAAAAACTACAAGTTTTTTTAATTTATCTTTTTCTTCTTTGAATATTCTCTCTTTTCAAGAGTTTCTGAAACAATAATATCAACTTGTTGTGTCTCCATATTATCTTTTATATATTATATATTTTTTTGTATTTCAAATATTTTGTATTAATTATTCAAACTTATTTGTTAAGTTAGATATTTTTGAACAAAAATTAAGGCCAAATTTAGAAAATCGTGTTAAAAAAGTTGTTAAAACGGAACAAATTGGGTATTTCGGAAATAAAATTAATATACATATTTTTTTAACTATTAAAAAATAACATAATAAGAAGATAGTCTCATAATGTAAAGGATGTATACATTATCTCAAAAACTTTTAAATCGTTATCAAAGTGTAGATCTTGAAGCGTCTCAAATTGTTTCGAATAGAAACTTACATTTCTTTAAATTTCCAAACACATCTTTTATTAGAGAATTGAATAAAATAGAGCAATTTGAGATTTTAAAAGAATTTTAAAAAATATTGAAAAAATAAATTTTTCTCTTGATGATGAGCATGAGTTAATTGACAGATCAAGTTTAGGTGAATATGAAGAAAATGATTTTAAAGATGTTGAGAATTTTCTGAAAAGATTAAAATCAGAAGTGTTAGAAACGAACATACATTATTTAAGTAATTTAGAAAAAAAAGATTTTGAGCATATTGAAGGTAAAGAAGAATTTTATAGATTTTGGAAAACAAAAAATATTAAAGGTTATATTGAAAAACATTTCGACGAAATGATGAAAAATACATTATTCGAGCTTAATGTAGAATTAAATAAAAACATTGAACCAATACAAGTATTTTTCATTAACACATTAGCTTGCAGTTTAAGTCTTTGGTTCGTGATTTTTACTTTAATTACATATTTACAAATGTAATTTCTTTGTAATTATCTATTTTAAGATATACAATTCTTTTTATAAGTAAATATTTGAGGAAATGACTGGAACAGTTAACTATTTTAACATGCGAAATTATTTAGAGACACTTCGCAAGTAACTTGGGAAAACAAACTCAACAAGCTACTAAAATATTATTTCAATTCTCAAAAAGTATTTCTTTATGTGAAAAAAGTGAAGAAATAATAAAACTTATTTTTGAAGATATTGATTATTTTTTTAGAAAAAGGTTTTGAATTAAAAGAAGATAAATTACGAGAAATACTTAACAATAAAAGTTTCGTCTTTAAATCTACATTTGAAATACATAAAGATTTAGATAGTATTGGAGTTGATAAAAAAATACAGCCAATTTTAATTTTGCAAAGTTTAATTTTGTTTCCGTTAAAATATAATAACGATCTATATTTATCTTCTTACGCTGATTTTTCGGTAAAAGAACAAGATAGATGGGTTACTTTGTTGAATTACGGTTCAAATGAAATTTTCCTTTTTCAATTCGAAAAATTAGTTAATATATGTGCTGTTTGTAATCTTCTACCTTGGTTTGAAAGCTATGCGGTAACAAAAATATAAATCAAGAGGTTTCAAAATTATCACCAGAAATGAATTTATTAGCTCAGAAGTTTTTAGAATATTTTTTCAAAATTTCTAAAAACCATGATTTGACTTTACAATTTTTAATAAAATGTTTAAAGCAAGAAAACCATCAATTTTCGATAGAATAAGGCAAACTTATGTTTTTAAATTCTTAGAATCAACAAGATATGTATTATTGTTTATTCTTTGCTTATTCTTAATATTTACTTCTTAGATAATTTTTAAAATTATCAGATTTAATTTCTTTCAACATCAATGATAGCTGAAATAGTTTTCTCAATACCTACCAATATTATAAAAGCACCAAAAATTCTTAATGTGTTTTCAATAGTAGATACTCTTTTCAAAAACTCTGAATTAATTTTTAAAAAAACAATAGATGCTTGAGTGAATTGATTTTTAGCAATTTCTAATTTTTTATCTTGATTTTCATTTCTAAATATAAAATCTACAACATTACTAATTTCTTGTGAATTTAAATAATTTGTAACATGTAATTTCGAATTTTCATTTAATTTAATTGTATCTTCAATAAAATTCCTAATTAAAATAATATTATTTTTATGTGGGCGTGTATCAAAAATATATTCAACACTACAAGTTTCTAGAATTTGTTTTAGTGACTTTAATTCTGAAGAGAAAAACTCTCTTTGAGGCCAATCTATACCACTTAAAGTAGGCTCGATTTTTAAAATTTCTTCATTTTTTAATGCGGCCGTTTGTAAACATCTATTAAAAAACATAACAAAAAGTTTTATTTAAATTTTGAAATAAAAAAAATTTAAACATATCTTTATTTTATCACTATATTAGAAAATGAAAATAATGAAGTTTTTTAAACATATTGACGATTTTTTCGTTATTATATATATAATTTTTCTGATTATCGATTCTTTTAAAAAAAAACAAGAACCACAAGACAATACATTTATTATTGAAAAATATTTAAATGCGCCAAAAGAAAAAAAGTTTGAATTTACAGAATTTTTCACAACTGTATCTTCAAACTTCGAAATATTTATAGATGGTCAAAAAGAGTATGTTTTAAAAGAAATTTTTTTTCCACAGATTGATATTTATGACCAAAGTCTCATAGAAACCACTATCAAGATATTACAAAAATTACCATCAAGAGTTTATGGTGATTCTTTTTATGATTCATTTTTAGAGACTTTACATCAAGTTCCATCTTTTAACATTGAAGAAGGAGTAATTATTGAAGCTAAATATCTAATTGAAGAGTTTTTTAAACGTTTTTATAAATCTAATTATAATTTTTTGCACAATACCATATTAACAAATGCTCAGAAAAGTAATATTTGTTTTGGTTTTCAATCTCGTTTTATTTTAGAGATTAATAAATCACGTAAAAGGATAGAAGAATCAAGAGATATTAAAGAATGTTTAGAAATACGTGGTCAAACAAATAAACATCAAATAGATCAACAGCAAATCATTATTGAAGGTGAGGAGAAAAATGACAAATTTTCTTTATTTATTGAAATTTTAATAATTCTATATTTAGTTTTTAAAATGATCAAATATAAAACATTGTTTATTTTTATCTTTTGTAAAGCTTTAGCTTTTAAAAGCTAATACCCTTATTATATTTCATTTTATACTCAATTCTATTCTTAGTTAGAAAGTAAGTTAATGTAGAAGCAAAAGGCAAACTTCATACAAGTGCAAATGAAAAGAAAAGTAAATTATAGGTATCCCATGACAAACAACCTTGTTAACAGATATACATGAAAAACCTGGAAATTTATAATCAGCTATAGGAGCACTTTCTGCTTGATGCTCTAACGAAAACTTTCTGATCATATCATCAATTTGTAGAGTTGTCATACCCAATATAATGTTTTTCTGACACAAGGTAAATAGTGATTGAATATTAAGTCTATCAATAATTCAAAGTCTAGAACTTTAGTTATTACCAATAAGAGTCTTAGAAATGAGTATTATAAAAAAAGTTAAGACATTATGATTACAAACTTCCATTCGATTTCTCAAGATTCACAAAGAATTAGTCAAATGAAGCAAGAAATAAAAGGAGTTTATAGCTCTAATTTGAAAAATTGTAGTAAAAGATTATAAATTTGGATTCTGAAATTTAGGAATTTTCTACCTGCAGCACTTTTAGATATAAGATGAAGTGCAATTTCTTTGCAAGAAAATACCTTTATATTTAATCAGTCATGATGATTGTGGTGCAACAGAGTGTGTAGAAATTGATTTTCAATTTGATGAAAGAAAGTTTAAAAATTCACCTTATGAATATATTTTAGTCTTGAACATGCTCATTTTCCTAAAGTAAAAAGTAAGTTCAAGTGAGTTATGGATATATTTTAATATTTTCTCATACATTAATTTTAAATTTTGAATTTTTGTATTTAATCTTTCTTAAGAAAATTGACTTTACATTGTTTACATAACCATAATTTACTTTCTATTAAAGAATTATTAGTTGTATTTAAAACTGTTAGAGTTGGATATGTTTTATAACTAAGCCAGAAATAATGTTTTTAACATTACAATTAATTTTAACGAATAGCATTGTTTATTTTAAAGTTTTTAAACTTTAAAAAGTTATATCAACGATTCAATTTACTAAAGATCACGAGTATAAAATATTTTCGTAAAGGTTTATTGTATAGCTTTCCTATTGTATTGTTAGTTGGAATTTTGTTTATATTTTTAAAAAGTTTTTTAATATTAAAAAGAAATTATAATACCTTAAAAATCATCAAAAAACTACTGTATAATATTGTTTTTATTAATTATTATAGAAAAATTTGTTTTCTAATAAGTCAGTATATTGTATTGTAAAGATAAAAGAAATTAAAATATTTGGTCTTTTAAAGTTTATAAAGTATTTAAACATACTTGATTAGAATTTATCAAAGTTTATATTTTACAATCCCACAGATTCTTTAAGTTTTTTTAAACAACTTTAAAAATATCCTAAAGACAATTTAAGGATACTAGGCAACATGATATTATTTTCATTAGTATGAATGTATAAAGCAGGTAAAAATGCAAGATTAGCTAATGTAAAATAACCATCAAGCTCTAATGATTCTACAATTTCAGAACCTGATAGTTACAGATTTTAAAAAATAAGTTTGGTTACAACAGTATATGTAAATATCTAATAATGAATTTAAGTTCTCAAACTTGATACATTCTTATGTACATAGTTTTTAAGGTTCCTTGTGAAGGTTTATATTTTACTTCTAAAAAATGATGAATGGAAAGATATAGAGATTTATTATTAAAAAATAGTATTTCTAAAAGTTCTTATTTAGAACGCTTTGAAGTAAATAGTAGTCAGATTTCAATATATGAAATCAAAACATATAACAAATCAAATGTTACATATTACAAATCAATGTATTCCAATACTTTTTAAGTAAATGGTTCTTTGATTCTTTTTAATAATCGTAATCCCTTTTCTAAACTAAATTCAGGTAAACGGCCTAAAATGTACTTTAAAATAAATAATATTCTTGCGAGTAGAATAATCTTTGTCACTGGAGTTATAGATGACGAAGTGTCGAGAAATTTTAATGCTCAGTTGTTGTTTTTAGAAGCTGAAGATCCAGATGCTAAATTTACTGCATAACTTATATTGTTTTCAAATATGAACATCTGTTTTAAAGAACTACAAGTTTTTTTTAAAAATTCTTTTGAAATTCGTTCAAAAGAAATTACGTTTAAAAAATTTTGGTTTAGAAAAAAATTTCACCAACTTCTATCATAAAATCACTACTTGCTTAAGCTATCATAGTAAAATTTTATTTTTATATTATGATATTATAAGTTTATTATGTTATACTTTAACTTGTAATGCCCTTATGGTCAAGTGGTTAAGATGTTACCTTCTCAAGGTGAAGACAGGGGTTCAATTCCCTTTAAGGGTGTAGTAAAAAAATAAATAAAAAAATGCTTGAGTTTAGAATAAGAGATAGTTTAGGATTAAAAGATGGAGAAAATTTAGTATTAGCAACATTTGATGAAACTGAAGAGTATTTTTTCCCAGAAGAATCTTTAATTTTAGATCTTAAAGATTTACCATCACTTTTTTTTGGAATTGTTTCTGCAATTGAAATTTCAAAAATAAAAACAGAAAGAATAAGTTCGTTTAATGATGTTTTAGTACTTTTTAGCTCTATTTCAGAAACTTCACAACCTTTTGAAAATTTTAAAGAAAATCTAAAATATTTTGATGGTGAATCTGCAATGCCATCCGAAATTGGATTTATTTTGAATTTTCTTAGTGGTTATTGTAAAGAAACTATTGAAATAAATAAACTTCTTTTCAGAAATAAATATGGTAATAATCCAATTGAATTAAAAGAACGAATTATTTTTTATGTGTTTATATCATCTTTAAATTTTTGTCAGGAAAATCTCTCATCATATAAAAAAACTTTTAATATTAGTTTAGACCAATACATGTTTAAAGGTGTTGAATTAAGTAAAAAAAGACAGAAAACTTTAGAATGCAAATCTTGCACAACCTGTAATTAAAATCTGTTAATTCAAGAAATTTTCATTTAGCTTTAAAATATAGCAATAACATTACCTGATTAAGTTGAAAATCAAAAAAATGATGATCTGATGTTTTATACATCAGAAACATATGTAAAATTAAAACTTAGGTTTTTAATATTTTTGAATCAAGTAGTTTTTTATGTAATATGTGTGTAAAATACCAGATAAATTTTTAATATATTTTTAAAAATATATATTTTTTTTTATAATTATAAAGTTAAATTTAAAAAAAATCATGACAGTATTATCTCAAGAAGAAAAACTACAGGAAGTTATTGTTGTCGCTAATGAAAAAAAAGAAAATGGTAGACTTTCAAAAATGTTTAATAAGGCTTTGACACATAAAAAGAAAATAGGCACTTTTACACTTTTAGCATTATTTGCAGGAATATCTTATATAGTTTATAAGGGTAAAAAATAAATTAAAATCTTATTGATCTTTTGAGCCTGTATTTGTTAATAAAATACAATAATAAGACAATATTTTTTTATGTTAAAATCACAGACTCAAAAGAAGCTTAAAATAGGTATTGAAGCTCACTTTGCTATCGATATTGATAAAAAACTTTTCTCAACAAGTTTACAGAGTGAAAATTCATCTGTGGAGCAAGGTTTAAATACCTGCGTAGATTTCTATGACATTGGTTTTCCTGGTTGTTTACCTAAATTGAATAAAGACGCAATAGCTATAGCTAATAAAGCGGCTTTTTTGTTAAAATGTAATATTTCTGATCACATATTTTGGGATAGAAAACATTATAACTTTAGGGATTTACCATTAGGATATCAAATTACTCAATCATTGATACCTTTGGGTCAGAAAGGTGAATTTAAAGTTTTACAAGATAAGAATATTCGAATAAAGCGTATTCATATAGAGGCTGATGCTGGGCAAACTTCATGGACACATTCTGGTGCTCTTGTTAATTTTAATAGATGTAACAATGCTTTAATAGAGATTGTTACAGAACCTGATATTAGTAATTTAGATGAACTACAACTATTTTTACGTTTATTAAGAATTAATATTATTGTTAATCGAATTGGAAAAGCTAGGATGGAAAGAGGAGAACTAAGATTCGATGTTAACGTTTCTTTTGAAATTAATGGAGTTTGGAGACCAAGAGTTGAAATTAAAAACTTAAATTCTTTCTCCAACGCTTGTCTGGCTGTTAGCGCTGAGTATGATAGACAGGTGTTATTAGTAACAAATGGACAAGAAATTGAATCATGTACATTACATTTTTCTATTGATGAACAGCGTACAATACCTCAAAGATTAAAAGAATCTTCAGCACAATATCTTTTTTATCCAGAACTGGATTTATTCGCATTTCCTAATTCATTAGAGGAACTCGATTTAACTATAGTTGACGCAACAGCTAATTTGTATACATTTTGTAATAGAACACAAGAATCTGTTCTTAAAGTTCTTGATCAATTTGAAAACGATTTTACAGTCTTAATTAATTTATTAAACATTCAAGATGATGGTATTTTACGAAGTGTGTATTTTTTAATTACAGAAAAAAGAGATTTTTTTGATCAGATAAAGTTACAATATGACCAGATTTATGCAATAAATGTCTTCAATATTTTAGCTGAAATGTTAAAAGATGGATATATTGTAAAACCATCTTTAACACAGTCTCTAGAGTTGCTTTCAAAAGAATATGTGGAATCTAATAATATTGTGCAGTTTTTAATCCAACACAATATTGCTTTTAACATACATTCTCAAGAAGTAAGAGAAAAAATTATTGATCTTGTAAAGGAATTGATTCAAATAAAAAAAGATAAGAAATTCATTTTTAACAATATTTTGAAACAATATAAAGAACAAAATATTCCTATTAATCCTAAAATATTGACTCAAATAATTGATGAAATTTTTTAAATAAAAAAGGATTTCGCTTATAAAATTATATAGATTTTAAAAGATAAGTTTTGTTATAGTATATGTATTCTTAACAGAATTTGCTGCTGAAAGCATAGTCTTTTAATATAAAGTGTCATTAAATATACAAGATCTGTCCCATACATAGAATCTATAGTTTTTGGACAGAGAAAATTTGTTTTACTAATTGTTGACAAAGATATTACATATAACAAATCAATGTATTCTATTCCAATACTTTTTAAGTATATATTATTTTCAATATGAACATCTAATTACGATTATTTGCAAAGTTGAGTTCTTTCTAAGAATGGTACATTTACGAAAGTATATAATAAGATTAATAATAAAATAAAAGCTTTATTTGAGGGAAACCGAAGACGGTTCCTTCAAAGGTTATTTTTTTATTAATCTTCACCTTCATAAAAATGAATGTGAAAGAAGAGTGTTTATAAAACTTTCCTATTGGATAGATGGAATCCTGTTCTGTTGACTCTTTTTTGGATAAAATAAGAGAACAATATTCCAATGATATCTTCTTCTGATAGACTTTGACCTAATGAGTTATTCACCTTCATTTTTATGAAGTTGAAGTTTATTGAATGTTGAAAATCAGAATTAATTACTGAGTTTTCAAATGCAATGATCAAATATAAAATTATATCTCATTTTATACTCAATTCTATTCTTAGTTAGAAAGTAAATTAATGAAGTGTTTGAAGGTAGTTGTATCAGTTACTTTATTGGACATTTTTTTTCTTAAAGTAGTTTGTATTAAAACTACATAAAGATTTTTTTCATAGATGTTGATAGCGTTATCGCATATATAACGAAAACAAAAAATTATTGGGTTCTTTCTGGATTTGATGAAGATAAGGAAAATATGAACTGATTTTTGTATAGTCTTTCTGAAGTTAAATTCTTCTACATATTATTTTTATATTCTATGAAATTGTTGAAGCTAAACATCTAATTAAAGAGTTTTTTTAAACGTTTTTATAAATTTAATTATAATTTTTTACACAATACCATATTGCAAATGCTCAGAATATGTATTTTCTAATACTTTTATTGAAAAAATAGGTTTATTGATCGAAATTGAGACCTATTAAAATATACATACCTTCGAACTCTAAAAACATAGACAGGTGTTATTAGTAACAAATGGACAAGAAATTGAATCATGTACATTACATTTTTCTATTGATGAACAGCGTACAATACCTCAAAGATTATTCACCTTCATGAGAATGATGGTGGGAATAACTTCTTAGCTTTAAAAAAGTTCTATTTTCAATAAAAAGTTTATTATCCAGAATCTTATAAACTTCATTGTAACTTGTAGAAGTAATTTTATTTAAATTTAGCAAAATACAGTATTTAATAATTTTTAAAAGCTCATTTTTAAGATCTTTGAAGGAATCTTCGGTTTCCTTCAAAGATCTGAGGATGTTTTACATTTGGATTTTCAAACCTTTGATGGAACTGTCTTCAGTTTCCTTCAAATAACTTTACGAGTTTTTGAAAAGATAAAATCAAAGCACATCAACTTTTCTGTTTTTCAAAAATTCTATTCATAAATGTTGATTCTACTAATACAAAAGAAACAAGCTCTGTAGCAATCCCAAAATAATGAGCTAATAAAATAAGATTTTTATGAACTTCTAAATGCTTGAACTTTTACAACAACACCTTTATAGATTCTGTTAGTGTTTTGCTAACAAGTCCTCTTGTAATAAATTAACTAAATTTTTTTTACAACAAGTTAATGTTTATTTATGAATAAAAGTATAAAGCAAATTTTTAATGAGTTGCAAAAGTCTCCTATAAAATAATACATCCAACAGCTACAATTCCACGTCTTTTAATATCATTTTTGAAGATCTTATAAAAATATTAAGAGTGCAAAAATAAATAACGCAGAAAAATATCTGTACTATTTTATGTACTTCAGGAAATTCTTTCTTGAAGAGAGAAAGAGTGTTTTGTATTTGCAAAATGTAATTTCTTTCATTTGTCACAACTAAATAATCTAATAAAGACTTTCTTTTACTTGATAGAAATCATAAGAAATTGAATCTGTGATATATTAGTGGTGCTTTAGTACCAAGAAATGATTCTGAAGAAATCATAAATATCTTACAAAGAAGCATAGATATAGCAAGCACTTCAATACTAGATGGAAAAGTATATGTTCAAACAGTTCACTAGATACAAAACCTGATATAGTTGCTAAAACCTTAAGGGTACCAATTTACATGAATCTGTAAAACTTTCTGGATTACAATGGATTCAAACAATCTGTGCGTCGATAGGAAGCTCTTCAATACAGTTAAAGATATTAATATAGGATGTTTGTAACGATATAATTTTTTAGTGACAATATTTTTTTTTACTTTTTACTTTAGTAAAATTCGCTCAACAAACTCATTTTCCTAAAGTAAAAAGTAAGTTCAAGTGAGTTATGGATATATTTTAATATTTTCTCATAATTTGGAATGTGGAAGTATGAAACTAAAAAGTACCAATACGTAATGTCACATTTAAAAAAAAATTAGATAAATGGATCAATTTCCTTCATTGAAAAGAAATTCCATGATTTTTAAAAACATTAATTTTGAATTTTTGTATTTAATCTTTCTTAAGAAAATTGTTATATTTTTTATAATATTAAATATAAAATGAAACAAGATAAAAGTCATGAATCTATCTCTTTAGTACAAGGATTAGAAAATGATCTGAAAACTAAATTTAGCTTTTTAATTTTTAATCATGAGCAAAGTCAAAATTCAGAAGTAGAACAAATTTTAAATAGAATTGTAAGAATTGCTTGTAAAGATGGAAAGGTTAGTAGTTCTATTAAAACAATTTTGAAGTCTTTTTCAAGTTCAGAAAAAGTAAGAAAAGATAGTATTCAAAAAGAATTTGGAGTAAATGGACAAAGGTTATTAGAAATTTTTGAAGGTGAAACAATGTGCGTAAACTATCTTCTTCTTTCAGCTCTTCTTAATTCAAAAAGGGAAAAATCAAAATTAAAGGTATTTCCTTTCGAAAAAGTTGCACTTCATGTTTTGAATCAACGCATTCTTCCTGAAAATGAAAGTGAAAACAAACAATTCCAAGAAAAGCATGAAAAAAAGGTTCAAGAGATTATTTTATTTCTCAAATTCTTATTAGAACAAGATCTTTTGCAATTAGCTTCAGATATATTAAATAAGAAAAAAATAAACCCAAGTCTTGATAAGAGAAAAGAAATAGTTGAAGCAATATTAAAAACTTTTGATTCGCTATTTCACTTTTTGTTAAGTAGTGAAGATCATCACAAAAAAACTAGTTTAAATTTACTGAAATGTATTGAAGATTTTAAAGTAAAAAATACTCTTTTAGAGCAAAATAATAATCGTTGGACAATAAATTATCGTTGGACAATAATAGGTGTAGCGATAGGATTGATAGGTTTACTTGGAATAATATTTATTTTTTAAAAATTTTTTTAATTAGTTGTTTATAAAAAAACATCATCTTCTAGCTCACTTTTTATATGTTTTGATTCTTTACTTTTTATTTTTATTTTTCCATCTATTTTTAATTTAAAGAGAAATGGACGAAGTTCTTCTGTTATATTAGAAAAGCAAAAATTATTTCTTATTAGTAATTCTATGATTTGAAATGCCAGTTCATGTGCTCTTATATTTTGACTTTGAAATTCTTTTTCTCTTCTAAATAAATGTAATGATATAGAATTATTAAGTTTCTTTAATTCTCCAATGCCAGATTTTTTTTCTTCCTCTTCTTGCTTTTTTCTTAATGTGATTATTTGTTGTTTAAATTTTGCTAATTGTTCAAGAGAATAATTCATCATTTTTTCATTATACTTTAATCTGTTAGTTCTCTTGATCTCGTTTTCATTGTAACTTAATTTACTTTCATAAGTTTCAATGAATTCTAAAAATGGCCATCTTTGCCAGAAAATATGATCAAATTGTTCATCATCACTTTGTAGTAGGAAGTATAAACGTCTTAAACTATATAATGTAAGCTCACAAATAGTATCAGAAAATTCTCTATCTATGTTTATATATCGTTCCATTAACCGGATGCAATTTTGAATTACATTCCTTATTCCAACACTAATTTTACTACGTTTTTCAAAACAATTTTCTACGTTGTCTAGAGTTACTGAAAAGTTGCTTTGTGGTAAAAGAAATTCAAAAAATTCTTGTAGTCCAATTAAAGTTTGCGTTTCATCTCTTAAAGTAGAAACTCTTAATAAAATTTCATCTAAATTTCTTTGTAAATTTTCTACAAATGTATTTTTTGACTTACATAATTTTGCTAAATCGTATGAATGTATAGCTTGTGATTGTTGATGTTGAACTTTAGGAAGCTTTTTTAAATCAACAGGCTTCATTTCGTAAAAATTTCCATTAAACAAGAGGTCATAAACCAATTCTCCTTTTGTTGTATCTAGAAAGTAAACAAACATTCTCTTTTTTTATCTCTAATTATTTAATATTAAATATTTTAAAGAAACAATAGCAAAATTAATACAAAATAATCTACCAGAACAAGAAGTTAAGAAGGTTATACTAATATTAAATTTAGAATGTTGTACTGATACTTAGGATTAATAAAATCAATTTTAAAGTAAGCCAAACCTCAAAATTCATTGAAACATGGTTTGAAGACTGTGAATTAGAGAGATTGCTAGGGCAAAAAATTCAAGAACATCAAAATTCTGGTTTAAAAAAATACAAGAAAAAAATCTTGATATAAAATATGAATGAAATATAGGTGAATATGAAAATTTGTTTTAGAGATAATAAAGGAAATATAAAAACTTATGTAGTTCAACATCATGGAGAAAGGAGAGAGTTACAAGTTGTTGAAATTCAAAAAGAAGATGATACAGATTGTGCTGATAGTTTTAAAGATATATTTTTAGCTACCAATACTTTTAGTGCTGAAGCAGAAAAACTAAAGCAAAAATTAGGACTATTAAGAGTAAAAAAAGCTATTTTATGTCATCTTCAAGAAAAACATTCTTCTCTTTTTGCAAAATGTAAAATATTATTTGATGAAGCTCATAAATTAGCAACAGAAGATTTCAATAGAGAACATGTAAATGTAATTTTACTATGGTTAGAAAAAGCAGTTAAAGAAAGAAATTTATTTTTTACATGTTTAAAAAGTGTTGATAGTAAATTATTACCAGAAAATTTTGAAAATTCTATTCAAGATCTTTTAAAGTTTGCTCTTGAAAAATGTTCATATTTAGTAGATGAAACACAAAAAGGAAAAAATACGATGCTTATTTTAGCATTTAAAGAAATGGTAAATAAAGTAAAAGAATTACAGAAAACATTTAATTGTGAATCTGTTAATGTTACAACATCGCAATTTAATCAACTACATAGAAAAGTAAAGGCACAAAATAAAGTATTAGAAAATTTGATTTCTGAATTGGAAGGTAATATTAGTAATGTATGTGAAGAAATTTTATTATTTTTACAATTAAATCAGAATCAAAAAGAATTGATAGCTTTTGAAGAATCTGCTGCACAAGATAAATGTTCAAAATTTGTACTAAGAAATTTTTCTGCATTGCAACCTATTAAGGATTTAGATTAAGTTTTTCCAACAACATTAAAAAAAATTGTTTAAAAAGAAAGTAAAAAACTCATATAAATTTTTTGTAGATTTTCCGTAAATGGATCTTTAAACTTTCATTATACATTTTCTTGTTTTAATCTCTTATTACTTATAAAATATTAATAAGATATAGGTGAGTATGAGATTTTGTTTTATAGACAGTGAAGGATTAGCTAAAACTTATGAAATTAGACATTCACAAGAAAGTGTAGAATTAATTGTTGTTCATTCAGAACAATTAGGTAAGCAAATTTGCTTTGATACTTTTAAAGATGCATTTTTAAGTATGGAATCTACTAATTCTGAAATAGTAGGAAAAAAGCATGAATTGGAAGGATTATTAGAAAAATTAAGCTTTTTTCGTAATTTTCAAGAAAAAAATGTTGAGTTTCTAACTCAATGTGAAAAATTATTTGAAGAACTTGATTATTTAATAAGAAAAGGTAAACCTAAAAATGAGAGAATGATGCTTGAAGAACTCTTAAATAAAGCGGAAAGAAAAGAAACAAGTTGTTTATCGTTCGCAGAAAAGGTTGAAGTAGATTTTGCTATTTCTATTAATAATCTTTTCAAGCTTGTTATAATGAAATTTTCATTTTTATTGGAAAAATCAGAAAAAGTAAGTAAAGGTAATTTTAGATTAATAAATACTGAATTATCGGATAGAGTAAAGTTAATTCAGAAAAAATTAGAATGTAAAGCTGGAAATGTTTCTAAAGCAGAATTTGATGCACAACTTCTAAAAGTAAAAAGACAATGTATAAATTTAGGTTACTCGGATAAAATGGCTCAAATTCAAATTAGTAATCTATGTAAAGAAATTTTAAAGTTTTTACAAAGTCATGAAAGTGAATTGGTTGCTTTGGAAAAGGTTCTTTTCCAACATCAAAATTTTTGATAAGGTTGATTTAGATAAAATGCAACCTATTAAGGGTTTAAAATAAGTTTTTCCAACAACATTAAAAAAAATGTTGAAAAGAAGAAATAATTTTTCTATTCTTTTTTAACAACATTAAAAATTGTTGAAAAAGAAAGTAAAGCACTAATTAGGTAGTGCTTGAAATTTGAATTGTCTTGTTAAACTACCATCTTTTAACATCAAAGGAATTTTATATTGCTCTAATTTTCTTATTAATAGTTCTCGATGCATTGGTAGTTGTTTTTCTAATTGTTTTGTTGTGAAATTTATACATTTAAATAAACGTAGTGTGTTTTTTTTAAGTTCGTCTAAGCAATACGCAATTGTTTCATGACCATCATTTTGATCGATATCAACTAAACAATTTTTAGACATAAATTTTTTCCAATATTCATCT